>WNGS01166358.1:23580-43214 GCA_020271785.1 Procambarus virginalis
GTCTCTTACCACTGCTACTGTCTCTTATCACTGCTACTGTCTCTTATGACTGCTACTGTCTCTTACCACTGCTACTGTCTCTTATCACTGCTACTGTCTCTTACCACTGCTACTGTCTCTTATCACTGCCTACTGTCTCTTATCACTGCTACTGTCTCTTATCACTGCTACTGTCTCTTATCACTGCTACTGTCTCTTATCACTGCTACAAACTAAAGGCCAGTAGCAGTCATAAGAGACAGAAGCAGTGGTAAGAGACAGTAGCGTGGCGGTCATAAGAGACAGTAGCAGTCATAAGAGACAGTAGCAGTCATAAGAGACAGTAGCAGTCATAAGAGACAGTAGCAGTCATAAGAGACAGTAGCAGTGGTAAGAGACAGTAGCAGTGGTAAGATAAGACACGTAGCAGTCATAAGAGACAGTAGCAGTCATAAGAGACAGTAGCGTCATAAGAGACAGTAGCAGTCATAAGAGACAGTAGCAGTCATAAGAGACAGTAGCAGTGTAAGAGACAGTAACAGTGGTAAGAGACAGTAGCAGGGTTTCTGTTGAACTATCTCTCTCTCTCTCTCTCTCTCTCTCTCTCTCTCTCTCTCTCTCTCTCTCCTCTCCCCTCTCTCTCCTCTCTCTCTCCCTCTCTCTCTCCTTCCCTCCATCCCTCCCTCTTGCTCTGCATTATTGCTTTCATTACGTTTTATCTCCCCTTTTCCCTTGTCCATTAGTCTTACCTGTGCGTGCTTGATTTTCATTCAATTTCTCCTCCCTTCCCTCCCTGTCTCCCTCACACCTCGCTGCCTCCCTTGCTTTATTCACCTCTTCGTCTCCTCCCTCGTTCTGCTTGTCACCATCAAGGCCGATATTCCAAAATTCACTATTTTCGCATTTTTTCGGTTAAGTGTTTGGGCTAAGTGTGTTTTAGTAGATATATATATATATATATATATATATATATATATATATATATATATGAATAATTCAGGCTTCAGAACAAGTTCAGAACTCAGAATAATTCAGAACAAGCCATTCAGGCTTGTTCGCATATATATATATATATATATATATATATATATATATATATATATATATATATATATATATGTCGTACCTAGTAGCCAGAACGCACTTCTCAGCCTACTATGCAAGGCCCGATTTGCCTAATAAGCCAAGTTTTCATGAATTAATATATTTTCTCTAATTTTTTTCTTATGAAATGATAAAGCTACCCATTTCATTATGTATGAGGTCAATTTTTTGTTATTGGAATTAAAATTAACGTAGTTATATGACCGAACCTAACCAACCCTACCTAACCTAACCTATCTTTATAGGTTAGGTTAGGTTAGGTAGCCGAAAAAGTTAGGTTAGATTAGGTAGGTTAGGTAGTTGAAAAACAATTAATTCATGAAAACTTGGCTTATATATATATATATATTATATATATATATATATATATATATATATATATATATATATATATATATATATATATATATAAGCGAAGAAGCTTGAATGGTCCCCAAGCCAATATGCAACCGAAAACCCCACACCCCTGAAGGATTCGAACCCAGATAGCCAAGGCGCCATGAACCTTAGCGTATCCTGTACTATACCAACTAGACCACACTGACTGTACAAAAGAAAAATGGAAATCGTGAGGCTTTTAACCCAACCTCCGCGACAGCACTCGTTCTGCAATTTTAGGCTACAGTTATTTCATCGAATCACCTCGCTGTTAGGGGCCAAGTGTGTAACACTCAATGAGAAGTGGTTGTGAACATCATGAACATCGTGAACACAGCAAGAACATCGTGAACACAGCAAGAACATCGTGAGCACATCTAGAACATCGTGAGCACATCTAGAACATCGTGAACACAGCAAGAACATCGTGAGCACATCTAGAACATCGTGAGCACATCTAGAACATCGTGAACACAGCAAGAACATCGTGAGGACATCTAGAACATCGTGAGCACATCTAGAACATCGTGAGCACATCTAGAACATCGTGAACACAGCAAGAACATCGTGAGCACATCTAGAACATCGTGAGCACATCTAGAACATCGTGAGCACATCTAGAACATCGTGAACACAGCAAGAACATCGTGAGCACATCAAGAACATCGTGAACACAGCAAGAAGAAGTGCTTCTTCTTGATGTGTTCTTCCCATCATCTTTATTACCTCCTTTGGTTCTTCCTCTCTCCTCTTCTAGAACTCCTATCCCCTCGCTTCTTTGTTGAGTAATGATGATTAATTTATATTGCAAATTGCAATCATATATATATATATATATATATATATATATATATATATATATATATATATATATATATCAGATGGCGTCCCCACATGTTCCCTAACATTCGATAACACAGGATGCAATACGGTATCTGATAATAGCATATTTGCGAACATTTACTTATGTGTCTGCGATTCGTTACAACATTTGCAAGCAACGATGCTTGTAATGAGTATTATAAACGAATATCGCATCGTATCGTGAGTATTATCGAGTATATACGATATATGAGTATATATCGCATCATGAGTATTATAAACGAATATCCCCCACAGTAAATATTATAATTTCAGTAACAAAATACTAACAATAAAAAATATTAAATAATAATAGTAATAATTCTAAGTATACTAGATGGGAGGAGTACCCACTTAGTATACTAATAATTATTATTTAATAAATATTGTTTGCATGGAGTAAGGAACGCATCTGTCTTGGAATTGAAATAATCAGGGAAAGCGCCAAGTCATATATATAGACCTAATTCCTTGGCTCTTTCCCCTGATATTTCCCTTAAAGACACAAGTGCTCTTGGAACGACCAATATCAACTTGAAGTAGTTGACCCACAGGTAACTGGACAGGAAACCATGCAGTTCAAAATTTAAATCATGGAAATAGCAGAGAAGAGTAAGGAAAATAATGATAATACACAGAGAGTAATCACACTAACGTGACTGCATCAGGGAGCCAATCCGTAGGAGCTGTGCTGTGGATTCGAACCTATGTGCAAGGTGTGTACCCGAAATGGCAGAACTCAACCCCCGAAATCACAACTTGGGGAATACAACTAGGTGAATACACACACACACACACACACACACACACACACACACACACACACACACACACACATACATATATACACATCCTGGGCAGGGCGAGACAGCTAGGCGCGTCTCCTTGCACCCGTTGCCTCTGTTCACCTAGCAGTAATTAGGAACTTGGTTGTTAGTCGACCGTTGTGGGTCGCTTTCTGAGGAATGGTCAAATACTGTTCATATTCGAGAAAACTTCGAATTTCCACAAAACATAGGTGAGTACACACACACACACACACACACACACACACACACACCACACACACACACACACAGTTGAGTTTACACAGTTTACAGTTGAGAGGCGGGACCAAAGAGCCAAAGCTCAACCCCCGCAAGCACAATTAGGTGAGTACACACACACACACACACACACACACACACAACACACACACACCACACACACACACACACACACACACACATACACATACACCCACGTATTCTTAATGGAATGGGCTCCAGAAGCAACAATGAGTCAACATCGTTATACACATACTTACGGGACTGAAAGCAAGCCAATGATATGGCAACAGTAGCATGGCAGTGCCATATAAACAAAGGAATTTATATGGTAACAACGACAACCTCGTATAACCGGCATCACCAGTATATTAACAGTGCCAATAGGATATAAACCGAAATTGCCAATATGATAACAATGGCAGCAGGATAAAAAAAAAATCGCAAATCTGCCAGCAAGTTAAAAACAATATAACCAGCCGTTAACGCAGAAAAAAACCGGTGTAAGCAAAAACTACCAATCTGATAACAATGACGAGACCAATGTATGACGAACCTAACTACCAAACTATGAACCAAACAACCACAAGCCGTTGAATAACCAGAATTGTAAGAGAAATTACATACCACTCTTCAGGTAACACTGGGAGCGACGCGCCATTACAAAAAAAATACAAACCACCGATCTGGCAAGAGCGAGAGCAGCGCGCAAATAGATAAGAAAAACTGGCTTCTCTAGGCAGTAATATCAACCATGTGTCTCGCCGAGCACTCTAATAGCCCCGAAAAATTGCCAAACTTTTGGTGTGAATTGATTACAGTCTTGCTTGATTTTATTGAAGGAAGAACGCAATTAGGCTTCAGTCCAGACCGCGGGAAAACACCTCTGTAACCGTCGTAAGTCACAGAAAACGGAGCTCGCCGAGTGCATGTTTATCCGCTCCTTGAAGGCGGGTTTCTGTCGACTGAATTATAAAATGGGTCAAATACGGGCAAATTGAGGTGAAAACACAAGTGTCGATGAGATATGTGAGCCGAGAGCTGAAACGCAGACGCAGAATAGACTTAAACATCCGTGTNAACTATCTTAACCTACCTAAACTAACTTAACTAAATCAATAATTTATGTTCTTAATAATATAATAAGAATATTTAACATAACCAATAGGAAACAATTTATTGAACATAAAATCACTCGGCCTATTAGGCAAATCGGGCCTTGCATAGTAGGCCGAGAAGTTTGTTCTGGCTACTAGGTACGACACAACACACACACACACACACACACACACACACACACCACACACACACACACACACACACACACACACACACACCACGCGCTCACAAGACCAGTTTACCAGACTATATAACTCAAGGAACTCTACCGCTTGTCTGTGTATTAAGTTCCAAATTAATTTCTTGCAGTTATCCCGTCCTCGCCAGGAATGCTACTTCTAACACCAGCTAGCAAGCCAAGCAAGCCAAGCAAGCAAGCCTCGGACCCAAGCAAGTTTAATGCCCCTGTTTTCATCAGTAAGAGTATGCATATGAAGAGAAGGCAGATGTGTGTGTATGTGTGTGTGTGTGTGTGGTGTGTGTGTGTGTGTGTGTGTGTGTGTGTGTGTTGTGGTGTATGTGTGTGTGTGTGTGTGTGGTGTGTGTGTGTGTGTGTGTGTGTGTGTGTGTATGTGTGTGTACTCACCTAGTTGTACTCACCTAGTTGTGCTTGCGGGGGTTGAGCTCTGGCTCTTTGGTCCCGCCTCTCAACCGTCAATCAACAGGTGTACAGTTTCCTGAGCCTAATGGGCTCTATCATATCTATGTGTGTGTGTGTGGTGTGTGTGTGTGTGTGTGTGTGTGTGTGTGTGTGTGTGTTGTGTGTGTGTGTGTGTTAGAAGCGGTAGCGTTGACCTTGATGGCTCAGCTGCAGCAGCAACAACCAACCTGTACAGAATATTAACAAGCCAGAGAAGGGAAGGTGAGGAGTTAGTCGTAGACGCCATAAGGGCTGGCGTTTAACGCAGCAGGGAATGCATGCATGAAAGCACTCCCACAACACCCGTGGGGTAGAATGCATGACAGCACTGCTACAACACAGTCTGTGGTAGAGGACATGAAAGCACTCCCACCACAGCAACGGGGTCAAAAGCACGGGATCACTGCTTCAACAGAACACGCACGCACGCACACACACACACATCACTTCTTAATGGAATGCATTAGGCAGAGATGTGGTGGAGGCTGACTCCACACACAGTTTCAAATGTAGATATGATAGAGCCCAATAGGCTCAGGAACCTGTACACCAGTTGACTGACAGTTGAGAGGCGGGACCAAGGGCCAAAGCTCAACCCCTGCAAGCACAAATAGGTGAGTATACACACACACACACACACACACACACACCACACACACACACACCACACACACACACACACACACACACACACACACACGCACACACATAGACAATAGTGATCCAATCACTAAATGAACAGTATCAAAGCGTCAACATACAAAAGGCAGGTTTTCACCACACAAAACTCACTATACGAACTTAACTACACAACCTAATTCAGTACCTTGATTTATCCTCAGACCACGTAAAAAAAATGCTTTTGCAGTCATGTCGAAAGAAAGCAGTTGATTGAGATGAAGAGTCACCACCGGCAATGATGAGCTCAGCAACTCATCACAGATGATTCTTTTAGGCATTGTTACAACTTATGAATTTGAAACAAAAATATTGAGATGTTGAATAGCCAAAGAATTATTTAAATCTATAAAACGCGGTGACAGATAAACTGAATTGAACTATAGGCCAGTATCACTGAGGCGGAGGGAATTATCAGGGGGGAAAGCACCAAGCCGTTATGACTATTTAGCACTGCGAAGGGGATCATCAAAAGGATTTGGGATGGGACGGAAGGAAAGGAATGGTGCCCATCCACTTGTGGACGGTCTCGGGGGATTGAACGCCGACCTGCATGAAGCGAGATCGTCACCTCTATACCGTCCATCCCAAGTGACAAGGAGGAAATAATGAAAACTAATTAAGTGGAACATCTTGAAAGAAACTAAATGGATGGAGCATCTAGAAACTAAATGGGTGGAGCATCTAGAAACTAAATGGATGGAGCATCTAGAAACTAAATGGATGGAGCATCTAGAAACTAAATGGGTGGAGCATCTAGAAACTAAATGGGTGGAGCATCTAGAAACTAAATGGATGGAGCATCTAGAAACTAAATGGGTGGAGCATCTAGAAACTAAATGGGTGGAACATCTAGAAACTAAATGGATGGAGCATCTAGAAACTAAATGGGTGGAGCATCTAGAAACTAAATGGATGGAGCATCTAGAAACTAAATGGGTGGAGCATCTAGAAACTAAATGGGTGGAACATCTAGAAACTAAATGGATGGAGCATCTAGAAACTAAATGGGTGGAGCATCTAGAAACTAAATGGGTGGAACATCTAGAAACTAAATGGGTGGAACATCTAGAAACTAAATGGATGGAGCATCTAGAAACTAAATGGGTGGAGCATCTAGAAACTAAATGGATGGAACATCCAGAAACTAAATGGGTGGAGCATCTAGAAACTAAATGGGTGGAACATCTAGAAACTAAATGGGTGGAGCATCTAGAAACTAAATGGGTGGAACATCCAGAAACTAAATGGGTGGAGCATCTAGAAAGAAACGACATGAAAACGAACATGTACCATACACGTCTTGCAGCAGAAGTCGTGTAAAATACAAATTTACAGCATGAATTTAAGGGAATGATATGGTCGAGCAGACTGAATCTATCTAGATGTAAAAAAAATAAAAAGAGTGCCCACCTATATAACCTAACAGTTAAGGTTAGAACGCACAGGTGGAGGCGTCTGGCAGGCCATTAGCAAGACTGATCCATTTTCCTGATAGAAACAGAGTCAAGAGGAGTTATAAGAGGGACACAATATATCGTCTTGAGGTATATCACTATAGTATATGACCTCAAGAGGCATAGAATTATAAAGAACATTATGATACATCAACATGGGGGTCGTGTTGATGGTCCCTACATCAACATGGGGGTCGTGTTGATGGGTCCCAACATCAACATGGGGGTCGTGTTGATGGTCCCCTACATCAACATGGGGGTCGTGTTGATGGTCCCCTACATCAACATGGGGGTCGTGTTGATGGTCCCCTACATCAACATGGGGGTCGTGTTGATGGGTCCTACATCAACATGGTGGTCGTGTTGATGGGTTCTACATCAACATGGTGGTCGTGTTGATGGTCCCAACATCAACATGGTGGTCGTGTTGATGGGTCCTACATCAACATGGTGGTCGTGTTGATGGGTCCTACATCAACATGGTGGTCGTGTTGATGGGTCCTACATCAACATGGTGGTCGTGTTGATGGGTCCTACATCAACATGGTGGTCGTGTTGATGGGTCCTACATCAACATGGTGGTCGTGTTGATGGTCCCCTACATCAACATGGGGGTCGTGTTGATGGTCCCCTACATCAACATGGTGGTCGTGTTGATGGTCCCAACATCAACATGGTGGTCGTGTTGATGGTCCCCTACATCAACATGGGGGTCGTGTTGATGGTCCCCTACATCAACATGGGGGTCGTGTTGATGGTCCCTACATCAACATGGTGGTCGTGTTGATGGTCCCAACATCAACATGGTGGTCGTGTTGATGGTCCCCTACATCAACATGGTGGTCGTGTTGATGGTCCCAACATCAACATGGTGGTCGTGTTGATGGTCCCCTACATCAACATGGGGGTCGTGTTGATGGTCCCCAACATCAACATGGGGGTCGTGTTGATGGTCCCTACATCAACATGGTGGTCGTGTTGATGGTCCCTACATCAACATGGGGGTCGTGTTGATGGTCCCTACATCAACATGGTGGTCGTGTTGATGGTCCCCAACATCAACATGGTGGTCGCGTTGATGGTCCCCTACATCAACATGGTGGTCGTGTTGATGGCCCCAACATCAACATGGGGGTCGTGTTGATGGCCCCAACATCAACATGGGGGTCGTGTTGATGGTCCCCAACATCAACATGGTGGTCGTGTTGATGGTCCCTACATCAACATAGGGGTCGTGTTGATGGTCCCCAACATCAACATGGGGGTCGTGTTGATGGTCCCCAACATCAACATGGGGGTCGTGTTGATGGTCCCCAACATCAACATGGGGGTCGTGTTGATGGCCCCTACATCAACATGGGGGTCGTGTTGATGGTCCCAACATCAACATGGTGGTCGTGTTGATGGTCCCCTACATCAACATGGTGGTCGTGTTGATGGTCCCAACATCAACATGGTGGTCGTGTTGATGGTCCCCTACATCAACATGGGGGTCGTGTTGATGGTCCCCAACATCAACATGGGGGTCGTGTTGATGGTCCCTACATCAACATGGTGGTCGTGTTGATGGTCCCTACATCAACATGGGGGTCGTGTTGATGGTCCCTACATCAACATGGTGGTCGTGTTGAAGGTCCCCAACATCAACATGGTGGTCGTGTTGATGGTCCCCTACATCAACATGGTGGTCGTGTTGATGGCCCCAACATCAACATGGGGGTCGTGTTGATGGCCCCAACATCAACATGGGGGTCGTGTTGATGGTCCCCAACATCAACATGGTGGTCGTGTTGATGGTCCCTACATCAACATAGGGGTCGTGTTGATGGTCCCCAACATCAACATGGGGGTCGTGTTGATGGTCCCCAACATCAACATGGGGGTCGTGTTGATGGTCCCCAACATCAACATGGGGGTCGTGTTGATGGCCCCTACATCAACATGGGGGTCGTGTTGATGGCCCCTACATCAACATAATACATACAAACACTCTACCACTCCTCTCACACTTAATTCTGTGGTCAACTCCCTCGCAAATCCTACTAACATCAGTATTAACAATAACACATTGATGTTTGTGATTATGTGGTTATTGATGCAGCAGTTGTCACTTACGACTCTAATTACCAATCAGCTTACCAATCAACTGACCCTAACATACACTCAAGCAGCAGACTGAATAAACAAACAATCAGAGTATACACAGATGTTCTACAGAAACATGAACAGTTAAAGTATGTACAAATGTTCTACAGAAAACAGCAACATAGAGAGGGAAGAGGAACTATTAGGGGTAAAGCGCCAAGTCATTACGGCTACATAACATTTCGAATCCATTTTTGTTATCAAAACCAAACCAAATAACGAACAGGAACATGACAGGTAAATCTGCGAGAAGTTGACCGTAAGTGGTATAAAGGACGTCGTCTCTCTACCTCATCTACACCTGAGTCCAAGTGGTAAGACGAGAGGAGATTGTGATACACCTAGAAGAACTAGGCAAGATGGTTAGTAGGAGAAAGCATTAAGCCATTACGACGATATATAACGCTTGAAGGCCTGTGAGGATAAGGATTTAGGATAAGATGGAGGAAGGGGAAATGGTGCCAAATCACTTGGAACAGTCGGGGATTGAACGCATACCTGCAGGAAGTAGACCGTCTCTGTAGTTTTAGGTATCCATCAGTCTCAGGAGACTATGGAGTTGCGCTCTGGTTGTCGGTCTGGAGTGACTTCTCCAGGGCACAAAGCCAGGGTAGGTTGATACTGGTGGAGAAGCTGTTACCCATGCAGCAGGGTCCCCCCCATCCCTATCCACGGCGCCGAAAGTCTTCAATAGAAAGGCAAGTCGATGTACCTTATCTATGGATGTCTAAGAAAGCTACAGTTGAGTTGCCCGGCAGCTAGAAACGGCAAAGTGGGCCTCAATTGACGTAGAAAAGGATGATCCTTATTATGAGCATCCATAGCTTGGTTGGCAAGACAACTGACTTATATTTTGAAGCGCGAGTTCGAATCTTCGATGATTCAAGTGAACGGAATTTAAAACATATAAACACATTGAAACTGAGAAGGCGGCGGCCAAGAGATGCTTGATAACGAGTAGGATTAAAACGGGTATGAATAGATGGCTGCTTGGGAAATAGAGAAAAGCTATAAAGATGAACGAATCTATTCCTTACCTTCGATTAGACGGGAAAATAACTGGAAGTGGAAGAAGCGGATGAGGCAGGCAAATCTATCCTTAAATTATTAAAGTAGATGAGATAGAAAACGCTCTGAGAGGGAGTCACTGCCTCAGACTATGAACAACCCAACAGACAAGGGGCCAGATTCACGAAGCAGTTATGTAAGCACTTACGAACCTGTCCATTTTTTCTCAATCTTTGGCGGCTTTGTTTACAATTATTAAACAGTTAATGAGCTCCGAAGCACCAGGAGGCTGTTTATAATAATAACAACAGTTGATTGGCAAGTTTTCATGCTTGTAAACTGTTTAATAAATGTAAACAAAGCCGTCAAAGATTGAGGAAAGATGTACACGTTCGTAAGTGCTTGCGTAACTGCTTCGTGAATATGGCCCAAGGGTTCCAGAGCTCTTGACGGAGGACAGACGATCCTGTCTAAATGCTCGTTAGCATTGCAAATTGCCACTGTACAAGCACTTCAATTACCCTCTGTGGTTGAGTGCTCAATTGTCCACTACACTCTGTGTAGTTGAACAGATCTTGAACAACGGAACAAACGTATATATATGCTAGTTAGCCTCGTAAGTAACTGACCACTTCTGTGGTAGTGCATAAACTTTATTAACTTATTCACAACGCATATATCAACTGGCATATTAATGGGCACACGCTAATTCATAATTGGTTGAGTCAAGTGAGTGTGCTTGCCTCATACTAATCCTTTCTTGGATGAGTGAAGCGAGAGTGCTTGCCTCACAACCCTCACCATGAGTACCTCATGAGGTGTGACGCTGATAACTCGAGTCTATCACACCAAAACTCACAGCAAATTCTCTCTCTCATTATCCAGTCATCGCCGACTCTTTCCTCCTCACAATGAGGCGACGTTCTGGTCTGGGAGAGACTCGGGGCCTCTCCAAGTCTTACCATTGACTTAAATAGTGAACATTTTGTTGAAGTAGAATCGAAGAGAACCACTCAGGAATTTGTTCGAGATTTAACCAGGAGATGGTGGAACATGTGTGTGTGTTAGAGAGTCTTGAGTGCATGTGTTAGGTCGTCCTGAGTGCATGTGTTAGATCGTCCTGAGTGCATGTGTCAGATCGTCCTGAGTGCATGTGTTAGATCGTCCTGAGTGCATGTGTTAGATCGTCCTGAGTGCATGTGTTAGGTCGTCCTGAGTGCATGTGTTAGATCGTCCTGAGTGCATGTGTTAGCTCGTCCTGAGTGCATGTGTTAGATCGTCCTGAGTGCATGTGTTAGATCGTCCTGAGTGCATGTGTTAGATCGTCCTGAGTGCATGTGTTAGATCGTCCTGAGTGCATGTGTTAGGTTGTCCTGAGTGCATGTGTTAGATCGTCCTGAGTGCATGTGTTAGATCGTCCTGAGTGCATGTGTTAGATCGTCCTGAGTGCATGTGTTAGATCGTCCTGAGTGCATGTGTTAGATCGTCCTGAGTGCATGTGTTAGATCATCCTGAGTGCAGCTACTCGACCGTCAAGGAAACAGGTGTTAGGCCGTCAAGAGAACAGAGTCTAGCTTCCTCTAATTGAATACCTTTCAAGGTCAGAATGTTGGCCGGGCCGAGGCTGGCCAGCAGGCTCGGCCCCGCTCGGCCCAACCAGTTCCCCCTTCACCTTCTCCAAGCCAACCAACGGGAAGTTGCTTATTGGATATAATAGAGATAGATATATCCTTCCAAATTAATCCAACTTCATTCGATTACTGCATTTTCACGTTTGTAATTTCCAAATGACTCGTTATTATCGGCTCAAGAGATGCTTTTGTGTAATCAAATGTAAATCCAGCATGAAGATAATTTAGCGAAATTATACTCGCGTTTGAGTGCTGATTCGCCAGGGGTACTGGGCACCAGTACGGTGGGTCTGGTCTACTGTGTACCCACGGGATACCCACAGTGGTACTGGTATACCTGTATATACCCACGGGGTACCCACAGGGTACTGGTTTACCTGTATAAACCCACGGGGTACCCACAGTGGTACTGGTTTACCTGTATAAACCCACGGGGTACCCACAGTGGTACTGGTTTACCTGTATATACCCACGGGGTACCCACAGGGTACTGGTTTACCTCTATATACCCACGGGGTACCCACAGGGTACTGGTTTACCTGTATATACCCACAGGGTACTGGTTTACCTGTATATACCCACAGGGTACTGGTTTACCTGTATATACCCACGGGGTACCCACAGGGTACTGGTATACCTGTATATACCCACGGGGTACCCACAGGGTACTGGTTTACCTGTATACCAGCCCATCCTCCTGCTTTCGTAGTACTTATAGGAAGGATATGAGGATGGATCAACGGATCGGATCTACCAGGTTGGCGGATCAACCAGGTTGTGACTCATACATCAGGCTGCGAGCAGCAGCATCCAACAGCCTGGTTGATCAGTCCAGCAACCAGGAGGCCTGGTCGACGACCGGGCCGCGGGGTCGCTAAGCCCCGGAAGCACCCCAAGGTAACCATAGTACATATACCGACATACAACGCAATTAGAAAGTAGAAATCGGTACTATTGAATTTGGACAAACCGGAAAACGATTTTTGTTATGTTGCAAAGACAAACTAACCTACCCTAACCTAACCTAACCTACCCTAACCTAACCTAACCTACCCTAACCTAACCTAACCTAACCTAACCTACCCTAACCTAACCTACCCTAACCTCCATAGGCCTAATATACGGTACCTGAGGCCTAGCATAGTATATATATGTGCTATACTAGGCCTAGGGATATTTATGTTTCTTTTAGTTTCATTTTTTTCGGATTCTATAAAGGGAATAGTACAAAATTCAACTAATTGCTTAGTACGTCAATGTTTGTACTATGGTGCACTATCTAAAGAGTAGGATGGGCTGCGTATACGCAAAGGGGATCCCCGTATACAGTGCTACTGCTTGCATACGCTAAGTTGAAGAAAAATTTAACAATTACATAATTTACATATTACAGTTACATTATAAGACGCTGCCACGAACATTAGGGAAACATTATTAGAATGCGCCTGGCAGCTGGGTGGACAGCGCTTCGGATTAATAGTCCTGAGGTTCCGGGTTCGATCCCCGGTGGAGGAGGAGACAAATGGGCAAAATGTTTCTTTCACCCTGATGCCCCTGTTACCTAGCAGTAAAATAGGTACCTGGGAGTTAGTCAGCTGTCACGGGCTGCTTGCTGGGGGTGGAGGCCTGGTCGAGGACCGGGCCGCGGAGACACTAAGCCCCAAAATCATCTCAAGATAACCTCAATATAACACGGAAGACATCGTTCCACTCTGGCCTTGATGTTCTTCGGTTCAAAGGTATATTTCTTGCTCAAAATCCGTTCCATTTATCCACCCAAGTCAGCGGTGAATGTTGAATAGATGTGATCGACATACATACATCCGTCCACCGTACTTCAGGGGGGATAGTTTTGATCAATTCCGTCTTCAAAGAAATCATTCTTTGAAGACCTTAGATCCTCTACAGGCTGCCTAATGATTATATTGACTGTTTGGCAGGTCTTAGATTGTGTTTACAGTGCACTTTCTCGGAGTAATCTAAGTACTTATTTCGTTGGAGAGAATACCTGTTTCGTCTCTCTATCTCTCATTTTCTCTCTCTCTCCACAATAGATTTTATATGTTGACCAAACCACACACCACAAGACGAAGAAATATATCAAACGATGTATTTCTATAAAAGGAAGAAGATGTAGGTTCTGTATCGAACTAGCAAGTATTAAACTAGAGAGAGAGAGAGAGAGAGAGAGAGAGAGAGAGAGAGAGAGAGAGAGAGAGAGAGAGAGAGAAACATATAAACATGTTTTTGCCATGAATAAATATTTCATGGACGTAAAAGAATGATATACGATACGTATATAATTGTATATATAATTATATACAATTATAAACAACTTATTCCCCTTGTATTGCTTGTAATTGATATTTATGTTTGTAACTGTATTGTATGTTTAAAATCTCCTGTATTTCTAAAGCACAATCTGTAACACACTCACCAGGATGATAAATAAGAGTGGTATTGTGGTCAACTAACTACTAACCTTTTATAGTCTGGTGACTAGTAGGTCAATACCCGCAGTGTTGTGCGGACCCTAAGCCTCTGGCTGGCCAACTCTGTGCTACTCAAGTCAGTATATCACTTAGGCGATGAATTAATGTTTTTGATTCTGCGTTTTTTTTGTGTGAATCTCAGTGATAATCTGATTTGATTTGTAACTGAGTTGTGTTAGACAATGTTTCAGTGGTTTGTGAGGCATTTGTTCACAGTTATGGCATTCTGTCTCTGTCTCTCTCTCTCTCTCTCTCTTTCTCTGTCTGTCTCTCTCTCTCTCTTGTACATAGATCTTGAGGGTGGCGCTTGTGGCTACTGAAGTCTTGTTCTAATCTTGAATTAGATTCCTTGCCGTTACCTTCAGTTGGTTCCAAGAATCAACGCCCCCGATACGCGGTGTCTTAACAGCCTGGTTGACCAGGCTGTTAGGCGTAGCTGCTCGCATTTTGGCAGTCCTCGTCCGGTTGATTCGGTATCATTTGAAGTGTTTAAAAGATCTCTTTTAGCAACCATTTTTGCAGAATCATCTGCAATGTCATGCGTATATTGTCGTGCAAGACGTGGTCTCTAGTCAACAAGTATGTGAGGGCCAAAACACTTTTTTGTTAACATAAATGTTATAAGCCTCATGATCAAGTGAATAGCGTGACGCGAGTGTGGTAGTTGCAAGGTTGCAATTATAGTGCTCGAATCTGTATCATGACGTGAAGTCAGGGTTTAGCAAGAGCGGTTTATAAATGCTTTTTCGATTGGTTCTTGTAACACTGACCATCTGTTTGAGAGTCTCAAAATTAATGATTGAATCGTCTGCGTTAACCACAGTTCCTAATGGTCTTCCTAATGGTGTGCTGACCCGTTTATGATACCTGGTTGATACCTGTTGGATACCTGTTGGATACCTGGTTGATACCTGGTTGATGGGGTTCTGGGAGTTCTTCTACTCCCCAAGCCCGGCCCGAGGCCAGGCTTGACTTGTGAGAGTTTGATCCACCAGGCTGTTGCTTGGAGCGGCCCGCATGCCAACATACCCACCACAGCCCGGTTGGTCCGGCACTCCTTGAAGACAACTATCCAGTTTTCTCTTGAAGAGGTTTGTGTGATGTTGTCAGACACTGCGGTTCTGTATTCATCTATGCAATGTTGCGTTGCATAGATGAATACAGAACCATAGATGATTTTTTTTCGGATGGGGGATTGAATATCCCCCCTCCCCCCCCCCTCTTTAAGAGTCGTAACATGTACGTCTGTTGGTAATAATTCCCATCTTCCTTGCACGGTGACTTGTGCATGTGTGCCCTTGCCGCTTTCTCGGTGATTGCAGTGGTGACCGCTACGTTAGTTGAGGACACATCTCTATCCCCCCCCCCCCCGTTAATGTTCCATTGAGTATATGTGTATGTTATGTTGCTTATGGGTCTAGGGCGTATCATGATCAGCTTGCACACTGGTTCACGGCGCCGTAGGACAGCTTAACGATCGGTAGTTGGCATCCATCAGTCTCAGGAGACTATGGAATTGGGCTCTGGTTGTCGGTCTGGAGTGGCCTCTCCAGGGCGCAAAGCTACGGTAGGTTGATACAGGGGGAGAAGCTGTTACCCATGCAGCAGGTCCTCCCCTCTCCAGGGCGCAAAGCCAGGGTAGGTTGATACAGGGGGGAGAAGCTGTTACCCATGCAGCAGGTCCTACCCTCTCCAGGGCGCAAAGCCAGGGTAGGTTGATACAGGGGGAGAAGCTGTTACCCATGCAGCAGGTTCCCTTCCCCCCTCCTCCCCTCGTGTACAGATATAACGAGTTTCTTCGTACTCCGTTTTCTTCTCCCTGTACTACTTTTGACGAAGAGTTAAAATGACTATTACCAAGGAATTACTATTAACGATTCTTGAAGCTATTTCATATACAAATATGATGCTTTAAGTTTTATTAAATCGAATTGGCTATGCAATAATTACTTGCAGTCTTCCGCCCACAAATTAAATTCAAAATTGATGAATCGCACTAAACTAAATATCAAGAGCATAATTAACAAAGCATTATGCTGTTTTAATTTCATTCATTCCCTGTCACCTGCAAGTTTATGTATGCTATATAAGTGGTCATAAGGAGCTTGTATACATAATGTATATAATAATGTATACTACCCCAGTGCAGTATACATACTCAGGGAAGGGGTGGTCTCTCCTCTCTTCTTGATGAATATCATCGAACTCTTCATATTGCAAGACTCATATCCTCACAGTTTGCTTGTCCTGTTGCTTCTCGACGCACTAGTGCAAGAGAACAACAACAACAGTCTAGCGAAGCCCTTTCTGTTGCATTGCACTAACAGGGGTTTAAGTCATGAGTGATTATTTCACGGTGTAAATAAAGTTGAAGCTTGAGTGCATTCACCCTAGTGGCAGAGTGTACCCCAGACCTTGAGTGCACCGGGGAGTTGGGAATGGGTAAGTGGAAGGGGTTGGGTAGGGAAGGGAAGGGGTAGGGAAGCCCAACACAGGGGTAGAGGAGGCAGAAAGCCTTCACGCCCAATTGATGAATAGCTCTCCTGAGGCGCCCCAGCCTAATTGAAAACAACGACATCACAGCTGGTTTCATCCTTCTGTCTGTCTCTGTCTGTCTCTGTCTGTCTGCCTCTGTCTGTCTCTCTTTCTCTCACACTTTATCAAATTTCCACCTTTTTACCCTACCCCCTAATACTCCACCTTACCTCCCTCTTCCCTTCTCCCTAATTCTCATTCTCTCTCTCTCTCTCTCTCTCTCTCTCTCTCTCTCTCTCTCTCTCTCTCTCTCTCTTTCTCTCTCACTCCCTCCCTCCCTCCCTCCCTCTGTAATTATCTCCACACTCTCTGTTATTATAGCAAACGAGTTTCGTCCAATCAGACTTTATCCAAATAAAGTTTATACATTCTAAATGAATGTTTGGCTAGAATGAATTAGTTCAAGTAATGCATGAATAATCCTGATGCTGCATCAAAGCCTTCTGATGATGCTTAGTCCGAATTCGGTGTCTTGGAAGTAATTCAAGAGTCTTTGTTGACCGTCTTTAAATAAAGGCCACTTGGTGATTATTTCTTTGTAATAACAGGTAATGGAGAGCGATTGGCTAATCCCACAGGTGACTGGGGCGTGATGTGATTGATATGGTGACGTTGCTGATGCCGTCATAGCTGTGTGTGCATTTTGATTGGTTGCGGGATCGAGGGAGGGATTTATCAGGGGAAAGCGCCAAGTGGCGACTATATAGCATTTCGAAGGGGTCGGGATAAGGATTTGGGATGGGGCCGGGGGGAGGAAAAGGACTGGTGCCCAACCACTTGTGGATGGTCGGGGATTGAACGCCGGCCTGTATGAAGCGAGACCGTCGCTCTACCGTCCAGCCCCAAGTGATTGGAGATGAATAAGGCGCTTCATGGTAATTGAACATACGACGATAAAAAAAATTAGCCTTTTCTCTACCATTAAAATATTCTATGTGACATATTTCTTGCCTGGATATATTTCCCTTTAGGGAATATTTCTTCCGGGAGGATATACATGTTCATAATTACCATAGCATATACATTTTTAGTTCATCCATAATCCTTACTGCCATCCGTTATCCCTCCCAGGCTATCCTATATCCCTGTTATATTACGTCCTGTCAATCCTGTGACGGGTAATTCACCATCTTACTGTAGTGCAACCCAGTATGCAAATGATAGCAATTGCCTAGTTGTCATCTAGACTTCTTTCTTAAAGAAGTCTTCTTCATCTAGATCTTTGGTAAATCGTTTTTTTTAATGTAATTAGAATTAAATTCTTGTCCCGTCGTGCGAGGCTGATTAGCATGGTAACTATTATTGTTGATTTGAATGTTTGAAGGGAGACTCGGGGCTCGAGCTCAGGGCTGCAGAGGGTGTGGGGTGAAGTTAAGAGTTTTTCTGTCTGTTCCCAATATTTCCTCTCACCCTTCACCCTTCACCCTCTTCCTTCACCCTCTTCTCTTACCTCGTTTAACCCTTTTACAAAGACTGGCTTCTTAGTGCTAGCTTCAAGGCGCCAGCTTCAAGGTGCCAGCTTCAAGGTGCCAGCTTGGGAAGCGGCCAATACCTGATGAGAATCGTTCTGATTGGCCAAGGATCACCAAGCACCAGTTGATATTCAGTAAAGATCTAGGTAAGTGCTGGCTTGAAATCAGATCTGTTGATTTCTTTAAACAAAAGAGATTAGAGTTACACCAATCCAGTGACTGGCACCAATCACTGGGTTGGTGTAAAGTGTGTCCGTAGATAGAGGCTCTCCGATGATTATCATTTTCTCCTTTTACCTAACTGACAGTATTAGTACTGTCAGAGTGGCTGGCCTATCCGTGGCTAAGGCAATGTGGAATGTCCGTGGTTCAGCCTTGTCCGTGGTTCAGCCTTGTCCGTGGTTCAGCCTTGTCCGTGGTTCAGAGCTGTCCGGTCCCAAGCCTGACCGTGATTCAGAGCTGTCCGGTCCCAAGCCTGACCGTGGTTCAGAGCTGTCCGGTCCCAAGCCTGACCGTGGTTCAGAGCTGTCCGCTCCCAAGCCTGACCGTGGTTTACAGGCTTGGAGCTAGGATATCCGTCTGGAGTCTTTGAGTCAGTCTTGACCACCACCCGAGAAATTATATATCAATCAATCAAATAGAGGATATCCCGCCGGCGCTGCTGCCGTTTTCTCTCGCGCGCGACGCTGGTTTGAGAACGCGTGAACTCTTCCGAAATGCATCTTTCTTGAACGAAGTTCGCATAAGCAACCCATAAGGAGAGCTTGTAATATTATCCGGGTGTTCCGTGGCTTCTCCAGACGACTGGAGCACCAGGAACTATCTCGCTGAATGCTACTTGAAAAGTTTTAAAACTGTCCTTGCAGAAAAGTCCGTCGAGACAGTAGGTGTGTTAATTGTATAAGTGCAGCTTTTTAAGAAGTCTATTAACACAGGTAGTAGTAGTTTAGTGGTGGTTGAAGGTGTAGCTATCATATATGCTATATGATGCTATAGCATAGATGATGAAGGGTGAAGGGTACTGTATAATACACCGATTCTCTGTCAGAGGTGGAGAGTGAGGAGAGAGCCTTCAGTGTTTCTTCTTGG
>WNGS01166360.1:0-12198 GCA_020271785.1 Procambarus virginalis
GATCTTGCGGGAACTCTGCAGTGGGAATACAGAATTATATGAACATGTTTGCTGATGATGCTAAGATAATAGGGAAGATAAGAAACCTAGATGATTGTCATGCCCTTCAAGAAGACCTGGACAAAATAAGTATATGGAGCAACACTTGGCAAATGGAATTTAATGTGAATAAATGCCATGTTATGGAATGTGGAATTGGAGAACATAGACCCCACACAACCTATAAATTATGTGACCTACATAATAGAAAAGACCTACTACATCTTATTTGGAAGCAAATCATCGAATGCAATTCAGCTACAGATAGACAACATTAACATCAGTAATAAAAATGATGGCAAGTTTCTTGGCCTATTCCTAGACAAGAGACTCAACTTCGGCACCCACATTCAACACATAACTAAGAAAGTCTCTAAAACAGTTGGAATACTCTCCAAAATAAGATATTATGTTCCTAACTCTGCTCTCCTCTCACTATATTATGCACTAATCTATCCCTATCTTAATTATGGTATCTGTGCATGGGGGTCTACCTCTGCAAACCACCTTAAGCCCATCATCACCCAACCTGCTATCTGCTATCTGAAAAAAATCTGCTATCAGAATAATAACAAACTCTTCTGTCAGACAACACTCAGCTCTCTTGTTTAAATCCCTTAACTTGCTAATTATTAACTCCCTCCACACACTCTCTTGTGTCAACTACATTTACAAAACCCTGTTCTTAAATGCAAACCATGCTCTGAAACTCTCCCTGGACAGATGTAATAGGACCCATTATCACCACACCAGAAATATATATCTCTTTGATATCCTCAGGGTCAAACTTAATCTGTGTAAACACTATGCAAATTAAGGGACCTAGTCTATGGAACTCACTCCCTAGTGAATTGAAAAACTGTCAAACTTTTGCCTCATTTAAAAACAAACCAAAAAGTACCTAATTTCATCTTCGTAGTTTCCTACACTGAGCTATAAATTTGCTCTGTATCTAGTGTTACCCAATCTCCCAATCTTTATGTACTTAATCCAAACAACTTTATCATTGTGTTCATTGCTGTCTTCTTTTATGTGCTAGCCATATGCTGTATTGTGCCTGCTAATTTTTGTTAAACTACCATTCAAGCTGTCATTGTAATTAATCTGAGCTACCTATGTGCTTTAATATACCTACAATTTTCTTTCATCTTTTTCTGATGTGGGAGGAATAAGACACCAACAGTATGGGGGCCTATTTTATTTTATAGTAGAACAAGTAAATATTTTTTGCAGACCATATTAATGAAGCGTCTAACTTGCATGATTTACAACTAAATAAAATATACATGTATAACTTGGGTACACTACAACAACTTAATAACATTAATACAGATGCTTATAGCCGTTAACTAAAACATGGTCTGCAGAACGCCGAGTCCTTATTAGCTATGAGTACAAGTAAGGCAAACGTCTACATATTTTCCAGTAGATTCAGGGCATTTAGAGTAGCATATAATGGCCTAACACGTGACAGATAATAATGCCCCATTCCAATCCATAATGTAAATTGGTAAATTAACCAGTAAATGCAGAATACACATAAAGGGCAAGGTTAACATTACTCGTACAAGTCAGGGTAAGTAGCTGCGGACAGCGGAACACTTAGGGGCCGGCGCTGCACCCCCACCTCGCAAGGCCAGCTGGCCGGACCCCCCCCCCACCCGAAGGGCGAGTGCCCGCTGGCCGCGCAAGGAGCATCAGCGTGGAGGGGCAATGACTTCTCGCCTGACGTAGGGGCCGTGCCACCAGGGAAGGCGTCGCCGCGAGTCCTGCGTCGCGGAGCATCGTGGAGTTTTTCCTTGTCTGCATCCTCCTCCGTGCCCGTACACCCGTTACATCTGCCTTTAAAAAAACAGTCAGGATTTCCAGAACTGAAAAAAGGTACAGAGTCGGGCGTACATGGCTGTAAATGCTGCTAGGTAAGCAGCACCCGTGAAGTGACCAATGGAGCATCTTCTGGTACATGGGTAGGCGAGGCGGGCGTCTTGGTATCAGTGTGAAGTGGGCGTAATACCTCGTGCGTGTCGGGCTTGCTGTTCCCCGCCACGCCAGGTCTTCCTCGTGGGCAACGTCGTCTCTGTATCCCGCCCTCGCAGAGTCTAGCCCAGCGAGGCTGGCCCCAGGGCGGGTGAGGAGGTCCTGCGTGCGCCCATTCTTGCAGTCCGTCGAGTGTTCATTGGGCGCGATCGAATGTTCGCCGTCCATGATCCCCAATGGTCTGTAGTCGTTCTCGAGCGTGCCACGCATGCTGTGCACCGCCACACCGGGTCGTCCTCGTGGGCGTTGTCGTTGCTGTATCCCGCCCTCGCAAAGGCTAGCCGAGCGAGACTGTCCCCAGGGCGGGTGAGTAGGTCCTGCGTGCGCCCATCCGTGCAGTCCCTCCAGAGTGTTCTACGGGCGCGATCCAATGTTCGCCGTCCATGAGGTGTTCCCCGTTCGTCTGTAGTCGTTCAGGAAATATTATGGCAGTAAGGGTTGGCATCGGTGAACATGTGGCATAAGTAGGACAGTGTGGTAAAGCAGGGGGGAAATGAAACGCTCCGAAAACCAAACGAACAGGCTACTTGCAACAAGCTGAAAAGAACATTGTACAGACCATATACACTGACAGATCACTCAAAGTATGTTGAATAGTAATGATGATAAATTAGAACGTATAGTAAATGAAGCACTGTTGTTGCCGTTAATCACAAAATGGTAAATATCACAGTTGTGGGCCCGACCTACACCTGAAGACCACTGCTGGCGGATTAGTCTGAAATACAACGCATGGAAGTGAAGCAGTGTGTAACTGACAATTATGATTAAGGTTTGAGTAATAATACCGGGTAGAGTAGAGGCAAGTCCACAAGCCTAGTGGATGCCGGCTCTCTAGGAGAGAACTAAGGGCGTGCTATCATGCTCTCCCTTAGCGCCAGGAACTGAAGGCAAAAAGTGGGTGTACTACCTTGAACCGACAGCACCGGGGACGTAGACTGCAACGCCCAGGCGATCAAGATGAAGGATCTGAACTGATTTTTGGGGAAAAGAACACTAGGGTTAATTTAAGTGATGACAGACGGATAACACTCCCCCGTCGAGGACGCCGCGGGGAATAAAGACTGCGACTAACGCAAGCTGTGGGTAAATGCCTATTATTGCATATTATTGTTAAGCCGGATGTTAGACAGGATACCTAAGCAGGATCCTAGGAAAAAAAAAATTCATAAGATGAATGGGCAGCGGTCCGCGGAATCCGTTTGAGTCAGGTGGGAACAGGCCGTTCCACGCCGATCTCCAAGTCCCAGGGGGTGTGGGTTGACCCATCCACGATGTTTCTGTGGAGGAGGGGGGGGGGGTGCAGTAGCGTAAGTGAAATCAGGTATGGTGGCGCAAGTAAACCTGAATCGACAACATACTTGCACTTTTAATCATATAAAGCGTTATAGACATGAATAAAAACCATGCCGGGAATGGAAGGGGGGGGGCCATGGAACCCCCCATGTAGCATGTCCGAGGAAGTCAAAATGTACCGGCCATGATCACCAGCATGTAGTCTAAGGGGAAAAAAACAAGGGGGGGGAGGCAGCTCCAGACCCGTCCTGTAACACGTCATTAAGGCAATGAAGTAAAAGGCACCATAAAATTTTTAAAGACGAAAGGGAAGCATTAAAGGCCCATGAATACATTATAGTACTCATGGGGGAAAGACCAGAGGGCAGGGTTGCTGTGAATACCTGTGTCCGGGAGGAAGTCCCTCGGACAGTAGTTTAAAATAACAATTTTGCTATCTTTTTAATCCAGCATAGTTGAGGCAGTTGATACGGTAAGGAGTGTGATGATGTATATCTTGACTTTAGCAAAACTTTTGATACAGTGCCCATGCACGACTGATTACAAATAGAGGCTCATGGTATTGTGGGTCCTATGAAGTTGGATTAGGGCATGGTTATTCCAAAGGGAATGGAGAGTTAATATAACTGGGGTTAAGTCAGTGTGTGGTAATGTTGTTAGGGGAGTGCAGCAGGCTCTGTCCTGTAACCTCTGCATGTCGATTACAATATATATAAATGAATTAGATTCAGGTTTGAATAGCTACAGTTGCTAGTTTTTCCGATGATACAAAATCGGAAGGGAAAATAACACGGTAGAAGATTCACTATCACTTCAAGATGAACTAAATAGGTTTTTGAGATGGCAGAAGCTTGGCGGATGCGGATTAATGCAGAAAATTGTGAAGTTTGAGGCTAGGTAGTAATTAAAAGAGTTACAATCACAAGCGAATGTTGTCAAGATTGCGAAGTGGATTTCGAAAGGGAACTGGGAGTTACGATTAGTAAGATTTTAAAACCAAAGGAACAATGCATGCATGTTCGTAATAAGGCGAATAGGAACTGGGGATTATGAAGCAAATCGTTAGTAACAAGACGCCTGGTGTTGTTCGTCCGCTAATCTTGCAGTGTTTTTGAGCCTCAGTTTAGCAAAAGCGATTCGGTATTTTTCCGCTGAACTATAGTACGTAAATAAAATCACTCGGACGTGTACAGCGTAGGATTTAGGAAAGGCTTGGTAAATACTGGTTCGATAACAGGGTTGTTAATAATTACCAATGCTCTTGTCTGCAAAGAAAAAATAGATATTATTGCACTTACCGAAACGTGGATGAATGTAGATAATAGAGAACTATTAGCTGAATATCAAATAAATGGATTTAAACTATTTCACACAGATAGATATATTAGACGAGGAGGTGGAGTAGCCATATACGTTAGGGACAATTTGAAATGTAGTCTCAAAGAGGGAATCAAAACTGAGCCACACACAGAAACCATTTGGATAGAATTAAACGAAAAAGCAAATAATATTACAATAGGAGTTATATATAGGCCACCAAATTTAGACAGAATGGAAGCAAAGCATCTATGGGATGAAATATCTAGGGCATCTAGATCTAACAGTATTTATGTCATGGGTGACTTTAATTTTAGTGGAATAAACTGGTTGAACAAAACAGGGAATAGTGAAGCAGAAGATTTTCTAGAATTAATTGACGATTGCTTTCTTACGCAACACATTAAGGAACCAACACGGGAAAACAATATTTTAGATTTAGTGTTAACTAACAGGGAAACACAAATTAATGACATCGAAATAGGGAGTGAGCTAGGGAACAGTGATCACAAAGAAATCAGATTTAGCATAGAATGGAATAGACCTGCAGGAGAAAATTCTGTTAAAGTGCCAGATTTTCGAAAAGCTGATTTTAAGCTGTATTTGTAATGCAAAATGATCACTTAGCATTTCATCCACAGTAAGACAATTCCCCTCTATGCCCTCAGCATTTATCAAACAAGCATAATCTAATCTCCCTCCCCTCAAATGAGTAGGATAGGGCTCGCCCAGCAGCTGAACATCTTCATGTTCCTGCAAAAACTGGTACCATCTGCAACCATTCCTATTTGCTTTACCCCTTGATCCTAAAGCTGGATGTCTGGCATTAAAATCCCCTACCACAAGTGTATCTTTAGAAAAGAAGGAATCTGGCAAGTATCTTAAATCAAGGGATGTTGTTGTTGTTATAGATTTAGCTACTCAGCACTAAGTGTCCATGTAGCACGAGCTATGGTGAGCCCGTAATTGAGTTTGGTTATACATGATAACCTTTTTCCTGTGATATTTGGGTCTAAGTTTAAAATGGAGGAGGGGATTTCTCTTTTTTTCCTGTTTATTTATCGCTTCTGTTTTAGTGCACTGGTTTTAATCCTGTTTTATTAACATTATCTTGGTGGTGGATGTAGATGCAGAATGCTCACTAATGAGTCCCATTCCTCAACGGCTTTTCTAATCATTGTAGTCGCAGTGGAATGTGCATCTAATGCAGCTGCTGTCGTTGGATTAATGTTGAGTTTGATGCGCAAGGGTTCAGTAGCTTCACATTCCAGTAAGTAGTGCAACAGTGGCGCCTCTGCTTCAGTTTCACATATGTGACACTCTTTAACTATTGGGTTCATTACCTCCCAGCAGCACTTGTAACCAAGCCTGAGTCTGTGTATGGCTACTGCAATGTCTCTGGATATCTTTTTGCCAGGCTTGAAAGAGGAGTAGCCAGTGGCTTGTTCGTACCATATCGCAGTGGATCTTCCTTCCGCTACTTTGGCTCTGTGGCGACCTTTGATAGTTGAGAATATTTTCTTCTTGATTTGCTCCTTTATCTGTGAGAAACTTGGAGGTATTTGAACCTGTACAACAGGTAGAGCAGTGGCAGTTTTTGCTAGTGAGTCTGCCTTTTCATTACCATCTATGCCAATGTGACTTGGTATCCAATTTAGGGTGATTGACAACCCTCGATTATGGGCTTCTTTTCCTATATGTTGAATTTCTGTGAGGAGTTGTATATTATCTCTGTGCTGACTGGATAACAATGCCTGGAGCGAAGATTTAGAGTCGGTATGAATGATGACATCATGTAAATTATTCTCAATTGCATATTTTATTGCCTCCTTCAGGGCATATAACTCTGTTTGCAATGTTGAGCACCCACTATTCATGCTCCAGTAAGCCTCATGGTTGGTAGTGTAAACTGCTGCCCCAGCAGAACCTTTTTCTTGATCAACTGATCCGTCTGTGAAGATGTGAGTCGTTGTGGTTCTAGAGATAGTTTCCATTTGTTGTTCTATTACTTCCTTGAGTCTCTGCGGGTCACATGCTGATTTTTTAACTGGTAATCTTTCAATGATTATCTTTATATTCGATTCTTCCCATGGAGGAGGCTGTCGAAAGTGTTGATATGGTCTATCTTCCCCTTTGTTTTTAATGGTCCATTTCAGGTCCATTTTCTCTAAAATCTTGACCACATTATCCATCCATGAGCTTGTTCTATACTGTAGGTTTTTCTGAAATGATCTCTGTATGCTGTCTTTGATTGACAGCCTGGCGGTTGTTCCAGTAAGTTTTCCTATTATGGTGGCTATCCTTTGTTTCATCCTGTTTTCTAATGCTGGTAGTTTTGTTTCCATTCTAAGGTTCTCTCTACGCGTCCATATAGGTGCTCCCAGCATTGTTCTCAGAGCATCATTTTGAGACACTTCCAGTTTCTCCCATTGGTTATCACTGAGGGATGTAAGGGCAGGAGCAGCATAGTCGATGAGTGACCTAACTGCTTGAACGTAGTACATTTTGAGTACTGGTAGAGATGCACCCTCTCTAAGACTGGTCAGGGAGCGCAAAGCTGAGTTTCTGGCTTTACAGCGTTGCCGAAGATATTCAATTTCTTGAGTGAATTTCAACTGGTTGTCTATTATGACTCCTAGGTATTGAAAAGAGGTAACCCACTCGATTTCTTGTCCTTGTATTGCCAGTCTGATGTCTTGAGAATCAAGGGAGCTATCAGAGATGTATAGAATAATGAAATTTAACTCTCGGTCCTTTAATTGTATCCGCAAGCAAATACTTTCAATACCTCTATATCTCTGAGGGATTCCAGTTATCTCGACAGGTATGGTACTTTTGACATAACATGAGACCCCCCTAGTTCCTCCATCAGCATATAAGTGAAAACCTCTATAGCCATTTAGCCTCAGAATGCTACCATCCCTATCCCCAGTTTCCTGGAGTGCTACTATGTCAATATCCTCTCTAAGAGTATAATAGTGTACATCCACCGCTCTAGTTTTTAATCCATTAACGTTCCAAGATAATATTCTCAATTTACTTTCATCCATGATTAATAATAAAACTACCTTTGCCCTGCCCATCACATTCCATTAGATACGAGATTACCTTAGTAACTTCCTTCCAACACCGTAACATTTTTTCTTTCTCCTCACTAGCACAACTACTACTAACATCGAAGGTAATATTATTCATATCTATTTTCTTTGTTATTTCTGTATACCGTTTTACTTTAACCGATCTTTCAACATTTGTCACAACAGGAGGTTGAACACCGCTAACACTACTAGAAGGTGTATTCTCCTGACTATCCTCTATCATCGTTACGTCATGCACATCATTACTTTCTTCTACGCACTTTTCACTTCTATTTCACGTCCTGTTTTACTTTCAATTACACGTCCTGTTTCACCACCATCTTCACCCCGTCTACCTTCCATAGCCAATTTTTCCAATGCCTCAATCCTCTTATCTAGTTTTTTTAGATACTCCAAAATTTGATTACCAACCTCAGAGGTGACCATATTGTCCTGAACCTTGTCCTCACAAGGTTTCAGTTTTTCCACTGCCTGATTTACCTTCCCTAGGCTCGCCTTTATTTTCTCCGCCCCTTTCTCCCACACATTGATCATAGGGGCTGTCGTTGGCTTCCAGCTGTATCCTCCAAGTTCCTCTTGCACAATCTTTCCTTGCTGCGAGGACACATCTATCCTGCTTGCAGGACCCGTCCTAGTCTCTTTCAGATGAGGCTTCATGGGGCATAGAGAGGAACCAGCATTGTGGCTGCCTCGACAGTTGCAACAAAATGGTACGATTTTTTCACTTCTTTCAATCTTGACTCTACACTCTCGCGAGTCATGTTTTTTCCCACAATACCGACACCTGGGGTCAAACTGGCATTTCCATGCCATATGTCCCCAACGTGAGCACTTCATACACAGTATGGGCTCCTCAACGTATTTTGCAACGTTCCTATAGCCTAGTCCTTGCACAAAATTTTCTCTGGCGCCTCACCCTTTACCAAGGCAACAACCTGGCTTTGTTGTCACCACGGACAATGTTTCTCTTTGCCCAGACAACATTATCATTGTTAAGAAGAAGACAGTCAGGATCTAAATAAGTTGGAAACTTGAAAACTATGATCTTTGTGTGCAACATACCTTCTTCTGGGGGAACCATCACTACATTTTCAAAACCAACCGTCGTGAGGCGTTCCACGGCCTGTTCAGTCCCAACTGTTATATAGGGCCGGTGAAGACCCTCCTTGAAGAGTGGTTCGTAATCCAAACATTCTTTAGCCAGACATACCGTCCACGCCAGCTTTTGGTGGAAATTCAATTGGCATGTTGTAGGGAACAACAGCCTCTTCCTTCTATTAAATGGCTTGTCTTGAGTCCTGCTGAGTAGGGTCTCATTCTTTGGTCTCTTTGTAATTTCATCGTCACTCTCACTGTCTCGCTGTCCGTTCATATTTCTCCGTTTCTTTCTGTTAATTGCTACTTCAAACGGTCTGTTATCCTCTTGTCTGTCCTCCTCACTACCACTTAGGCATACCACCTCAGCCATTTCTTCGACACTGTCAACAATCGAGAACAAATTCACAATATCCTTTATCACCACGTGCAAAAACGAAGAGTGTGGGGCAAGACTCCACCTCCCACCAAGATCGCCAACCCCGTGACCGCCTGTGACCGTGGTCCGGACACAACTGGAGACTGCAATAACCTGCCCCGGAGGGAGTTTGAGCAGCTTGAACGATCGGTAGCAAGTAATAACTATATAAATATGATCCGACATAAAATTGTAACAATAGAACGCACCGAAGTAATCAATATATATAACTATAAGACCCGTATAAATACATATCAACATATAAGTAATCAATAAGTCGAATATAAGAAAACAGTTCTTTAAATCATAATTGTAACCTGCTTGTGTCATGAGAGAGACAAAGACAAACAAATTATAAGTGTGGTAGCTGAATCCAATACGGTCCAGCAAATAACTGAGTACATTACAGTGCCAAAGTAACTGAGTCCATTACAAAAATTCCATCGTATGTTAGCCTCCGTATGCAGGTCAACAAATAAAATTATTTACCTATTGCGAGAAAGTTTTAGGTAAGATACGTTAAGTGTAAGATATGTATAAGAATGGATTAAAGAAGAACCTCTTAATGTGTATAAACAACTTTTAATCTTAATGCTGAAGATTAAACCTTAATCCCAACATGAATGCAAAGGGAGACTGCAAAAAAAAAAAAAACTTGCCCCGTAGGAAGTTAAATCTTGACTGACATGCTTGTGTCCGGGCGACACGAACTCCATAAATTATAAGGATGTTAAGAAATAGAAGGAATATAAGGTCCAATACAGCGGTTGCCATCGTATGTTGGTCCCCGAATGCGTGGACGTTTTTCAGCCTCGTTAATTTTTTGACTGCAGACCTGCTGGAACGGCAGCATTCGGATCATCGTCACCTGTTGAAGAAAAAGTTGACTCTGGGGATATCAAGGAGACAATTATTCTGGAGTGTTGACAATGGGTCCATTGCGTCTGTCCAGGGAGATTTTCAGAGCAGCAATTTATATAAAGTTGTAACTGAGTCCTTTGCAATGATCTCCATCATCTAATGTCGTTGTTGTTGGTACTTCCTGATACACCGGCAGACAAAAGTCTGGTATAGCCACAGCAACGGGACAATCCAGCGGCCAGGGGCAAACCAGAAGCCAGTGAGGATGCTTAAAATTCCGGGCTGTACCGGCAGACAGAAGGCCGTAATCCATCCGTCAGGAAGGTTGCGCAAAATTCAGGCTAAACCGGCGTACAATAGTTCTCGCAATCCATGTCCAGGGAGGCTGCATAAAAATTCCGGGCTAAACCGGCATACAATAGGCCTGGTAATCCATCGTTCAGGGAGTATGCATAAAATCCGTGCTAATCCGTCAGACAATGGGTCTGGTAATCCAGCGTTCAGGGGGTACATAAACATTCCGGGCTAAACCGGCAGACTATAGGTCTGGCAAACATCAGTCAGGGAGGCTTCATACAAATTCCGGGCTAAACCGGCAGGCGTTTAGGTTTGGGAATCCAGCGTTCAGGAAGGCTGCACCCGGGCTAAACCGGCAGACAATATGTCTGGCAATCCAGCGTTTATGGGGTGGGGGGGGGGGGGCATAAAATCCGGGCGAGTCCGGCAGACAATAGGTCCGTCAATCCACAATGTTAAACTGGATTCTTGTAATGTTAATTGTCTATTTGTACTCACTGAATTTGTGCGCCCCTTGAGGGACTTGAAGTAGAGGAGGGTAGAAATAGCCTAAACTACTCTATCCCTTTGAGATGTATTTCTTTCTCTCCAATAAACATACTTGAACTTGAGCTTTTAATCCAGCGTTCAGGGAGGCAACATAAAAATGTTTTGGGCTACACCGGCAGACAATAATTCTGGCACACCAGCAGCGAGGGAGGCTGTGTAAATTCCAGGCTTAACCGGCAGACAGAAGGTCTGGCAATCCAGCACAAGGGAAGCTGCATAATAATTCCGGGCTTAACAGCAGACAGAAGGTCTGGCAATCCAGCAGCGAGGGAAGCTGCATAATAATTCCGGGCTTAACCGGCAGACAAAAGTCTGGCAATCCAGCAGCGAGGGAGGCTGCATAAAAATTCCGGCTTAACCGGCAGACAAAAAGTCTGGCAGTTACAGCAGCGACGAGCTGCTAAAAATACCGGGCTTAACTGGCAGACAAAAAAGTCTGGCAATCCAGCAGCGAGGAGGCTGTGTAAAATATACGGGCTTAACGGCAGACAATAGGTCTGGATTAAACTAAAACAACTTAACACAACACATAGTGATTCACCACAGTAGGTCTGGGAGGGACGTATCTCAACCCCCCCCCCTTTCCCACCGCAGGGTGCAGTAACCACTTACTCACAGACCCTCACACAGTTATAGCTGCATTGATACTGGTAATGGCTCAAACAAGCGTGTCCACCAAACTTACCCCGGCTACGCAATTCCCGTGCCAACTTTTGGGTGGCTTAATCTATCCGTACAATCATCCCCCCAATTTCAAAATCCGGTCATTGTGTTCTTACCCCTGCTCCCTGTACCTCACACGCTCTTCTCACGCCATTCGCAACGTATCTATAATCAAGATTACACTTCTTCCCACCACCCATACACGACCAAGTTGCGCACGCTGCGAGTGTTCACTGATCGCTGCCAGCAGGTATCCTGATCCAACGACCTTCCGATCACGGGCACATGCTATGCGCCACTCTCTACTCAAACTTATCTATTAACGAGTCGTTGAATAGTTAGTCAGGTAATTCGCTCGTTTATGGTGATTTTTCTAATGTGCAAGCCACCGTGATCATTCCACCTTTCTTAGTTTTTGTACCCGGGCGGTTGTGCCTCAACGCGTGTTCCACTTTCGCACGCGATGTGTAGTACCGCTGGCCGCCCTGTCAGCCTCGGCAGAATTTTTATTTTTTGAATCCCGATTAT
>WNGS01166363.1:15573-31405 GCA_020271785.1 Procambarus virginalis
GAACAAAATATAGAAAGTTTTGTCAATGTTGAGGGTGAGTTTGTTGGCAGTTAGCCAAAGATGGACTTTATTTAGCTCAGTATTCACTCTTGACATTAAGAGCAAGGGGGTCAGGACTGTGAAGGTTGTGTCGTCAGCAAATGGAATTGGTTTGAGGTGTTGGGAGGCATTTGGAAGGTCATTAATGTTGATGAGAAAGAGGAGAGAGCCAAGTATGCTGCCCTGAGGAACACCAATGTTGATGGGTAGGGTGGGAGAAATTGAATTATTCACAGTAATATACTGGAGCCTGTCAGTAAGGTAAGAACTGAGGTATTTCAGGGAGTGACCTCTGACTATAATGATGTAATTTAAGAAGAAGGTTTTGGTGGTTGACAGTGTCAAAAGCCTTACGCAGGTCCCCCTCTCCCCATCCGGTCCGTTGGCGTCGTGAGAGGGCTTAGTAGACGGCTGCCGGAGTGTGATGATCCGTGGGACAGTCCTCTGTCCTTTTATGGCCTTGCACTCCTGCTGCTGTCTTTTCTAATTGTGCCGGATCGCTTTTCCTTTTCTTTATGTTTCGTTTTTCTCCCCCCTCTTCTCCTATCTGCTTGTCGTTTCCTGCCGACCTTTCGCTTGTTTTGGATTATTCCTTTGGACTTCTTCTATTTTGACGCCCGGGTGCTTGAGGAGGCATACTCTTGCACCCGTAGAACTGTAGTACCCAACGTCTCGAGCGAGGGGAACCTTTTATTGTCAATCCCCCTTTCGTCGCTGAACCCGATCTCGACGGACTGACGGTTCTTAAGGTGGCGTTTGTGGGGCGTATACTCACGACGCACCCCTAGGGGGCCCCGGAACGATTGGCAATAGCTTCCTGTTGGGTGTCCTGCCTCTAATTGTGGCTCCATGGTGGGTATGGGGTACATTCGTGGATGAGTGTCTCTTTTCGTCTCTATGGCTATGAATGTTTCTGTTGTACCCTCTCAGGCTCGTGGGGTGGGCGACCAAGCCCCCGAGTCGGCCTGTATTGGAAGACCAGGCTTTGTAGCCTCCGCTGCATTGGGCTCCTTGCTTCTCCTTGCTTCCCGACCTTGCTCCTCCTTTGGCTTCTCTGACTCCTCCCCTCGGCTCCCCTCCCTCCTCTGTGGTTGGGTCGAGCCCCAAGCCCCCAGTTGTGACTACCTCATTCCCTGGCGCGGCTCCATCTCTAATTGTAACTACTGCGCCTTTTAACCCCTCTCTCTCTGGGGGTTCTCACCGCCGTCCTCGTCACGGCTGCCCTCGTTCGATTCCTTCCCATTCTGATACCTTTCAAGCTTTGTTTGGTCCCGCTTCATGGGCCAAATATTTTGATTTCCTCCCTCTTGATTCTGCGCCTCTTGATGATTTCTCCCTCCATCGACATCTCGTTGATTCCGTGGATGCCTCTGTTACTTTCAACCCCACTCGTCTCGGTACTCGTGTGGTTGCTGCTCCTTCTCAGGATGCTTCTTCCCGCTTGGCTGCCTTATCCTGCCTTGGCGAGACCCCTGTTCGGGTCTCGAAGAACGCTCAGTTGAATGCCAGTGTTGGCACTATTCTGCTCCCGCCCCATGTTGCGACCGGTGTTCGGGATCTGCGAGACTGCCACGACGATATTCGACATATCCTTGCTGCCCAGGGCCATTCTATTCTCCAAGTGGACACGTTTACTCGTCCCCCACGTGGTAGTCGCCGTCAACCCCTGCGGGTTGTGAAGATTACCTTTGATGGTAAGACCCTTCCACCCTCCGTTATTCTTGCTGGTGCCAGGTGCTCTGTCCAGAGTACATTCCTTCTCGGCTCTGTAACAAGTGCTGGAGGTTTGGGCATGGTGCCTTCCGCTGCTCTGGGACTGTCTCTCTCTGTCCTTTGTGTGGTGGCGAAGGTCACTCTAAGTCAGAGTGCACTTCTCCCCAGGCTCGTTGCCTCAACTGCGGTGAGGCCCATCCTACTTTCTCCCGTGCGTGTGTTCATTACAAGCTTGAGGCAGCCGTCCTCAGCTTGAAGCACCGGGAGCTCTTATCTTTTCCTGAGGCGAGGTTTCAGGTTCGCCGGCTCCCGCCTTATTCTAATATCTCTTATGCTTGCGTGTTGTGCTCTTCTTCTCCTTGTCCTTCCCACCTTCCTCAAACTCACAACCGTTTCCGGGCTTTGGACCCCGATACACCCACTGCCTCCTCCTCTGTTCCTTTGAGTTCTGTCCCGAAGGGTCCCCCTCCTGGTCCTCTGTCTGGAGTTCCTCTTCTTTCTACCCGGTCTGTCGTGTCTCCTGTGTCTTCTTCCTCGTCTTCCGATCCTCCTTCCCATCCTTCTCCTCCAANCTATCTTAATCCTTCTCATAATTTTGGCATCGTCAGCAAACATTGAGAGAATGAATCTGTACCCTTCGGGAGATCATTTACATATATCAGAAACAGATAGGACCAAGTACAGACTCCTGTGGGACTCCCTGGTGACTTCACGCCAATCTGAGGTCTCACCCCTCACCATAACTCTCTGCTTCCTATTGCTTAGGTACTCCCTTATCCACTGAGCACCTTACCAGCTACACCTGCCTGTCTCTCCAGCTTATGTACCAGCCTCTTGTGTGGTACTGTTTCAAAGGTTTTCCAACAATCCAAGAAAATGCAGTTCGCCCATCCTTCTCTTTCTTGCTTAGCCTTTGTGACCTGGTCGTAGAATTCTGTTAAGCCAGTCAGGCAAGATTTACCCTCCCTGAATCCATGTTGGCGATTTGTCCCTAAGTCCCTTCTCTCCAGATGTGTTACTAGTTTTTTTCTCGCAATCTTCTCCATCACCTTGCATGGTATACAAGTCAAGGACACTGGCCTGTAGTTCAGTGCCTCTTGCCTGTCGCCCTTTTTGTATATTGGGACCACATTCGCCGTCCCATATTTCTGGTAGGTCTCCCATCTCCAGTGACCTACTATACACTATGGAGAGTGGCAAGCAAAATGCCTCTGCACTCACTATCAGTACCCATGGCAAGATCCCGTCTGGACCAACAGCCTTTCTAACATCCAGATCCAGCAGGTGTCTCTTTACCTCCTCTCTCGTAATTTCGAACCCTTCCAAAGCCGTCTGGTTTACTTCCCTTTCTCCTAGCACAGAGACCTCACTTTGTTCTATTGTGAAGACCTCCTGGAACCTTTTGTTGAGTTCTTCACACACCTCTTTGTCATTCTCTGTATACCTGTTCTTGCCTGTTCTAAGTTTCATTACCTGTTCTTTCACTGTTGTTTTCCTCCTGATGTGACTGGAGTAGCTTTGGTTCGGTCTTATCTATGTTTGCTATATCATTTTCATAATTTTTCTCTGCTTCTCTTCTCACCCTAACATACTCATTCCTGGTTCTCTGTTATATCTCTGCTTTCTGGTGTTCTGTTATGCCGGAAGTTCCTCTACGCCCTTTTGTTCAGTCTCTTTGCCCTATTATACCATGGATTCTTCTTTTGCTTCTCAGATTTTCCCTTTGGGCCGGGATGAATGTGTTTACTGCCTCCTGATACTTTTGGGTGACATAGTCCATCATATCTTGTACAGACTTAGCCCTGAGGTCTGTGTCCCAAGGTATTTTCCTTAGGAAACTTCTCATCTCCTCATAATTCCCCTTTCGGTATGCCAGCCTTTTGTTTCCTAGTTCTTTTTTTTGGGGGAGATAATTTTGCTCTACCAGGTACTCAAAGCTTAATACACTGTGGTCACACATTTCCCAAGGGTGCTTCCATCTTAATTTCCTGTATATCCAACTCATTTAGGGTAAATATCAGATTGAGCATGGCTTCTCCTCTCATTCTTGTTGGTTCCTCTATGTGCTGGCTTAGAAAGTGTCTTGTTGCCACGTTCAGCAGCTTAGCTCTCCATGTTTCTGGTCCTCCATGCGGGGGTCTGTTCTCCCAATCTATCTTCCCGTGGTTGAAGTCTCCCATGAGTAGTAGTCCAGATCAATTCCTGCTAGCAACAGAAGCTGCTGCTCTATTATGTTAATGGTGGCCATGTTGTTTCTATCATATTCCTGTCTGGGTCTTCTGTCGTTTGGTGGTGGATTATATATGACTGCAACTACAATTTTTTGTCCTCCAGTTGTTATGGTACCTGTTATGTAGTGAATTTGCATTTGTAAAGTTGCAGGGAAGTGGAAAAGTCACGCCCTGGGTACAACAAAATGGCGCCCTCTGGCCTGCAAATCCACCATTTTGTGTACGGCGCCCCGCCGGTCGGTGATTGGCTGGCTGAGGTCACATGACTTCGTTGACCAATCAGAGGCCGCCCTTTGGTCTGTGACGTCACTGAGAGACCTGGCCTGCCACCTGGCACTCTAGGTGCTCAAAGATACTTGGCGCTTCGTTGAAAGCGGACGTGCGCCGATTGAGCTCTCAGAGTTCCGAGGTCTAAGAGCCTCCTTAAGTGGATATACACAGCCTGACGAATGTATAGTGACTAACAAGGACTGAAGTACTTCAGGGAAGCGCGAGGAAGCCTAATCCAGCGGTGTAAGGGCGCCGAGGACAGTGTGCAAATAGTCTTGGAGAACTCGAGATGAGTGAGTGACTCGCCGTCAGTGGAACTCCAAAGCATTTAGAGCTGTGGTGATTGGATCACGTCCACTAGGAACTCAGGAGGGAGAAGATGCATCCTAATCCTTGAGTGTGGTCATGGTGAAGGAGTGCTTGAGGGGACGACGTGTGTAGTGACGACTGGATGAGCTAACGCCCAGGAACTTAACTCAGGGAATGAGCACGGAGATGACGAGGATCTTCACGACGCCTATGGACTCCTAATGCTTCGGGAACGCTGGGAACAACACGAGGAACGGAGTACCTAGCAAACGACGACTGGAGCCTAAGCGTCTGAGGACAGGATATGTTAAGGTAGATCATATTTCCCTCCCATATTTCCCTTGATTGTTAGGCAAGATAGGCCTATTATTATGCTTAGGCATTTATTAGAGTACATATAAGTCATAGGAGTAGATTAGGCTATGGGACAGCATGTATATATTATTCTACTGATTGGTGAAGACAGTGTGTGGCCGGCCCGTGGAGGAGTGAGGAGCGACGTGGATGAAGCTGCCCAGTGATCCCTTTAACTCATCAGCTGATGTGAGCTGCCGGCGGCCACCAGAGGAGCGCTGCTGTCACCATTATTACTATTATTTCCATAAATCCTTACATGTATCTCGTGTGTTGTAGTTTACTTTGAGGAAACTTTATTATTTTATCACTTCTTTTGGTGTAACCTCCATCTCACTGAGCTTTGTGATTAATAACGTGATTATACTGGCATGGCATAGAGAGAGACCCTGTGTTAGCAACACGACATCAGATTTGAACACTGGTACTGGCATTCCCTAATGAGTGACCCCTGAGTTGGCAACACGAGTGTATATTTGAATTCTAGTACTGGCAGCACATAGTACGATCCTAGGCTGCTGTAAATATATTATATTCGAACTAACGGCATTGCTGGGACGCTGAGAGAATTACCCAGCTGGCGACCAGAAGATAAGAGGTGGAAGTGAGGCTACGGCCGGAAGTCTGGCAAATTCTCTGCACGCATAGGTGGGCAGGCCCGGTGGGGGGGGGGGTCACATACTGCAGGATTGACTTTAGTAGTGTGGGCTGGGCCTTCTCCTCTCCCCTTGGGTCCAAGGTCAAGTGGTGACTGGTCTTGAGGCATGACTAGGAGAGCTCCCTGGGGTTATATGTGACACTCTAGTGAAGGGAGTGAAGTCCCACGGCATGGGGTTATAGGATTAGTAGCACGATCCCCTGCTGTTTATCTGTAACCTCATGTAACACAAGGCCAAGGTGAGTGGCGCGTGACAGTATCTATGCCTCATGTGTGGGGCCAATGGTCACTCTTTAAGTTCGAGTGCACTTCTCCCCAGGCTTGCTGCCTCAATTGCGGTGAGGCCCACCCTACCTTCTCCCGCTCGTGTATACACTACAAACTGAGGCAACCGTCCTCAACTTGAAACACCGGGATCGTCTATCTTTTTCTGAAGCGAGACACCAAGTTCGCCATCTCACCCCTTTCGCTGGCGTATCCTAGGCTCGCGTGTTGTTCTACCTTTCCTCGTCCTTCCACCTTACTCAGTCTCAGAACCGTTTCCAGATCTTAGACCCGGACACGTCCACCACCTCCTCCCCTGTTCCTGTACGTTCTGTCCTGACGGGGCCCCCTCCTGGTTCTCCATCTGAAGTTTCCCCCCTTCCTATTCAGTCTGCCATGTCTCCTGTGTCTTCTTTCCCTTCTTTCCTCAATCCTTCTTTCCATCTCTCCCCCCAGTCTCTTGGCCCTCCTTGCCGCCTGTCTGTCTAGGCTGATGTCCATCACCCTCCCAGCAATCTTCATGTTGTTCACTCCCATTCATCTTCTGTTGAGACAATAGAGTCTGTCGCCCAGTACGTTGTTACTGGAACACCTGTCTCATTGAGTCAGAAACGTAAACCTGGCTCCTCTCCTTCGTTCTCCCCAGCCGGTAAGAAGGCATCGCTTTCTTCCTCAACCCCCCCCTCTGACACTCTCAATCCGTCCCCTACCATTTTGGTGATTGGACCTCCTGTCTCAGCTATTGAGGTTTCTTTAGCCCCTGATTTCCTCTCAGTTGCTGCCTTTGCTGAAGTGCGCGTCCTGGTTTATGCCCCCCCTCTTCCTCCTGTGCTTAACCTTCCCTTTCGGTTGTCTCCTCCCCCTCCGGACCCTACCCATCTGCCTCTGGTCTGCTCTTCTGCTCCCTCCACTCCATCCTTACTCAGTTTACCCATGCCTCCTAACCCTGATTTTGCTGACCCTGATCCTGATCCTGATCCTGAGCTTCTTTAATATACTGAGTTCTTCTTTACCGTTGTTTCTTCATTGTTCTCTGTTGCTGTTCTTTCTCTTTTCGATAATGTCTATTCTTCAATGGAATATTTGTGGATTTTATGCCAACTTCCATGAACTCCAACTTCTGATTATGCAGTTCTCACCACTTTGTGTTTGTCTCCAGGAATCGATGCTTAGTGCTCGTCCTGGTCACTTTCGTGGTTATTCCTTTCTCTTTCACCCCCATAACGCTACTGCTCTTTTGATTCACACTGATATTCCCTTTGTCCCCCTACTGTTTCCTTCACCAATCAATTGTTCTGCTGCCCGTGTTTTTGAGAGTAAATGGTATACAGTCGGTTCCATTTATCTTCCCCCAAATGTCCTGCTTTCCCTTCCTGATCTTAAGCACCTCCTGGACTCCTTGCTAGAACCAGTGCTCCTGTTGAGTGATTTCAACTGTCGACATACCCTCTGGGTGATGTTCTGACAAACACCCGAGGCCTCCTTTTTGAACCGTTTGTCCTCTCTTCTTCCCTGTCTCTTCCGAATTCTGGTTAGCCCACCCATGTGGACTCTCGAACTCGCACCCTTTCCTGTCTTGATCTTTCTCTCTGCTCGTCGTCCCCTTACTTAGATCTCATGTGGTGAGTTCTTGATGACCTCCATAGCAGCGATCATTTCCCCATCCTTGTTTCCTTTTTCTCTCTTCACCCTCCCCGCTCCTTCCCTAGGTGGCAGTTTGGCAAAGCTGACTGGAACCTATTCACCCTCGGTGCTACTCTCATTGATCTCTCCTCTTTGCCTCTGCCTCGCGCCCTCCTCCTTTTTCATGACACCATCTTTGATGCTACCCTCCGCTCTATTCCTCGCTCTACCTCCCAGGGCATGCGGAAATACATTCCCTGGAGGAATGCGGACTGTGCTCGGGCTGTCCGCTGTAAGCGGACACCAACAAACAAACACCAACAGAAACCTGGAAGAAACACCAACACCGACAAACAGCCGAGTCTTGAATTTTGTTTTGGAAAGCAAGTGCGGTGGCCCGGAGGACCATCCGTACAGCTAAACGTGAGAGTTGGAAATCTTAAGTTTCCACCATTATGTCCGATACTCCTCTACCGCATGGAAAAAGATCCGCAAGATTGTGAGTAACTTCATTCCAGATATCTTGCCAGTTCTTGACCTCCATGGTACTCTTGTGGCAGACCCAGTGCAGGTCACGACCGAACTGAGTTCCCACTTTTCTTCTGTTAGCTCTGGTTCTCGTCTTCCTCAATCCTTCCTTCCTTCATAAGCCCGTTCTTGAATCTCATCCCTTAGATTTCTGCACTCATGTCTGCCTTCCCTATAATGATCCCTTCTCTCTCCCTGAACTTCAGTCTGCCCTGGCCCTCTGCAGTTCTACGGCATCGGGCTCGGATGAGATTTATTATGAGATGCTTCGCCATCTCCCTCCTTGCATGTCTCGGTATTTGCTGTGTCTGTATAACCAGGTCTGGGAGTTGTCGTCAGTCCCTGAGGACTGGTTCGATGCCGTTGTACTTCCTATTCAGAAACCAGGGTCTCTTGGGACATACCCCAAGGACTTCCACCCTATTGCCCTCACTAGTTGTGTCTGCAAACTCTTTGAATGTATGGTAAATGTTCGTTTGATGTGGTTCTTGGAACACCATCGCCACCTCTCTCCTTTTCAATACGGTTTTCGCAAGTGCCGCATCATAACTGATGTCCTAGTGAACTTGGAGGTCTGTATTCGTACTGCTTTTTCTGCGAAGACCTCCGTTGTTGCTGTCCTTTTTGACTTGGAAAAGGCTTATGACACAACCTGGAGATACCATATTCTGTCCCAACTTCCTTCTTTTGGCCTTCTCCCTCTCATCTTCCAAAAGCTTCCTCTTTCATCGTTCCTTTCGAGTTTGACTGGGTACACCCTCTCTGCCTCTTTTCGGCAATACAGTACAAAGATGTACCCCAAGGTAGTGTTCTGAGAACTACTCTTTTTTTTCTGGTTGCCCTCAATGGCCTTCTTTCCTCCCGTCCTTCTGGCATCTTCTCCGCTCTTTATGTCGACGATCTTACCCTTTGCTGTCAGGGTGATGATTTGCCTCACCTTCAATGCCAGCTTCAACTTGCGATTGATGCCGTGTCGTCTTGGGCCACCGATCATGGCTTCAAGTTCTCTACTACTAAGACTTGTGCCATGACTTTTACTCGGAAACGGGTCGTTCTTCGTCCCTCTTTGTCACTTTATGGTCATCCCCTTGAGTACAAAGATTCTGTGAAGCTTTTGGGTTATTCTTTGACACTCGTTTGTCTTGGTCTCCCCATATCTCTTACCTCCGTGTTGAGTGCTCTAAGGCCCTTACCCTCCTTCAGGTATTGTCCCATACTTCTTGGGGAGCAGATAGGCGCGCACTCCTTGCTTTATATTCCTCTCTCGTCCTGTCTAAGCTCGATTATGGTTGCCCTGCTTATTCGTCTGCTTCTCCTTCTACTCTTCACCGTCTTGATGCTTTGCACCATACTGGGTTGCGCCTTAGTTGTGGTGCCTTTCGTTCGACTCCCGTCCTCAGCTTGTAAGTTGACACTGGCTTCCTATCTCTCCAGGGCCGCCGTGATCGCTACTGTCTTCGCTATCTTGCGCAGTCCTTGCAACATCCTTCCTCTCGCCTCTGTCATGCTTTAACTTTTACTCCTCCTGCGGTTCCTGTTCCTCTTCACCACCTCCCTCTTTCTGTCCTGTTATCTTCCTTACAGGATTCTCTTTCTGTTCGTATTTCTAATATTTCTCCTCGTGTTGTTCCTTCTTTGCCCCCATGGAGAGTCCCCCTTCCGCAGTTTTGTACATCCTTGACCCGCATCACTAAAGCTTTTACCCCTCCTACGGTTCTAAAACGCCTTTTCCTTGAGCAATTTTCTTCTCGCTCCCACTCCGTTTCCATCTTCACCGATGGGTCTAAGTCTGCGGACGGTGTTGGCTACTCTGTTGTTTTTCCTGATCACACTTATATGTGTCGCTTACTTCCAGAGACTAGCATCTTCACAGCAGAGCTTTATGCTATTCTCTATGCACTTTGTCTCCTGCTCTCTCGTTGTCAATCTGCCTTTGTAGTTGTTGTTGACTCTCATAGTGCCCTCATGGCCCTTGGGTCCTTTAATCCAGTTCATCCAGTGGTTGTCGAGATCCAGCATTGGCTGTTTCTTGTTCACAGTAAGTTTAAGTCGGTTGAGTTTTGTTGGGTTCCCAGCCATATTGGTGTCTCTTTCAATGTGCGTGCGGATGCTGCCGCCTGGGAAGCTGTCCGCTCTTGTCCCATCTCTCGTAAAGGTATTCCTTATTCCAAGTTTTACCCGGTTATCCATTCCTCCATCCTTACCCGTTGGCAGGCTTGTTTGTCGTCTGTTACTGGTAACAAACTACGTACTCTTAAAAGTTGTGTGTCCTCGTGGCCGTCCTCCTACCACCATAACCGGTGATGGGAAACGGCTCTGGTGAGGTTGCATATTAGCCATACTCGCTTAATTCATGGTCACTTGATGGAGCACCGCCCTGCTCCTTATTGTCCTAATTGCATTGTCCCTCTTACAGTCGTGCATATCCTTGTTGAATGTCCTGACTTCCAGGACGAGGGTGTGTCTTGTTTTCCAACTGTCCCTCGCGGTCAGTTGTCCCTCGTTAGAATTCTTGGTGAATCGGATACTTTTGATATCATTCGCCTTATGCGTTTCTGTTCTCGTATTGGCATCCTTGCTGATATATAGCGCCCTCTGATTATTCAGCACATTTGGTGGTGCTACATAGCCTTCCCAGTTTAGTGCCTTCTTTTGATAATTAATTACTTAACCACAAAGGTAAGTGCCTCAAAACACACCCCTATTCTGGTAAAAACGACTAAAATAGACAAATGAGTGAACAGAACTCCCCAAATAAAAACGAGCAAACAAACATGACGTCACCCGAGCCACACCGCATGTCTGCACATCTCCCCTCCTCTCCGGGAGGAAGAAGGGGGAGCCCAGACCTCTTCGCGGGCGAACCATTGTTCAGTTCTTCATCTGATAAGATTATCCATGGTTGTGTGGCTCTAGATTCCTCTGTGTTGTGCTGTGCCTTGTGTCCGGTACTGCTCTTAAGGTGGCGTGCGAGCTGGGAGTATTATTCTCAGGTACTCAGTCTGTATGTGCTTATGATTCCCTTCTCTGAGTTCCTTGTAAGTACTGCCCTTGGGGCTTGGGGTTATCCTCCACTAGTCACCTTGGGGGACTACCTCTCTTGGTCTTTTGCTGCTCGGTGATTGACTGCTCCGAGTGTGTTGGGGTTTCCTCTCTTGTTTACTTTGGGGTAAGTGGTAGTTTTTCCACTGGTAAGGGTGCGGGGTACTGCACAGCTAGTTTTCACCTATAACAGCGGCCGGCTCTGTTCCTCCTGGGTACATTGTCCTCTTGTGTTTTTTTCTTTTTGTTTCTTCCTGGTGGGGTGGGAGGGGGTCTGCCTTGGTGTCCCTTGCCCCCCAGTTATATTAAGGCCTTTACCTCTGTTGTTCGGTGGTACCCCTTGCTTGGCCCCCATGAGTGGACACACCTTGGAGGTTTAGTTTTTAGAAGTTTGTTTGGTAATCTTTGGCACCAGTTAGCAGTACCCTGCCTGGGCTTATTCTTAGCAATACCAGTCTAGGGGCCCTGGGAAACCCCCCGTGGGGACACACGGGGTGAAATGAATGTGACCTCTGGGTCCCCTCTCGCCTTGTGCGAGTTTGAGGGTTGCTCTGTCTCCCTGTCTCAAGGCGATTGTTTTTTCCTCTGTCATGCTGCCTGCTGCCTTCGACCCGAAGTCCTGCAAGCATATTTGTTTGTTTGTGACTCAATTCACCCAATACACTGATGACATTATTCTGATACAGGTGGCTCAGGTGTTGCATGCTAGGTATAGATTGCTGCAACGTGCTAGGTTGGTTGCTTCCCCGGATGCCCCGAGGCTGCCCCAACCTTGCATATATGATCTACCTGATGAACAACAAGGTAAGAATTGTTGTAACATAGCCCACACCCTAATTAATTCTAAGATCAAAGTCAATGTTGATATCAAATCAGCTGTCAGGATAGATAAAAACAGTTCCCGTAGCAGTAGGAGAATGCTCACCAAACTTGCAAATCCCTCTGTTAAGACCTCATACAATCGACTGCTAAACAAAAAACCAACCTCTTATATAAATGAGTGCCTTACAAAGCAACCTGGATCCCTCCTCTTCAGGCTGCGTAAAATTCGCAAAGTAAACCCTGGTGTTATCATGCAGTGCTACACTAGGAATGGAATGATCATTGTAAAGAAGGAAAGTGCAGGAAAAAGATATGAAATAAAGTGTGACCAACAACTACTGGCCTTCTTTAGTGATTGTGGTATATCTGAAAACCTGAACCCGACCAATGCCAATACTGAAAATAACTCTGAATGTCTGAGCCTAACCTAACTTAATCTAACCTTGTCCAAGGTGCTGTCTCTGCCTTACCATTTACATAATGTTCTCTCATTCATATAAGTTCCTAAGTAATCAGTCAAGTCTCCATGCACTTATGCAAGCATCTACCTTAGTATCATTGTAAAATTTTACTTTTAAATCTAATCTTACCCTATTCTTTTAAATTTTAAATTTAATTGTACTGATTTATGTCATTTATTGAAATTAATTTTTGATCTCATTTTGTTTTCTTAATGAAGTTCATACTAATTATAGATTAAAAACTAAGCTAAATAAAATTAATTATCTTTAAGATTATTTTACTTTACAATACTCATTTGTCTAATTTTTTTTATATATTCATCTTGACAGTCTCTACTGATTTTTTGTTTTCTCCACCAAACTTGTGTATCCTTCATGGCTATCTAGTGTTCTTTATTCTACTTCTAATTGTTTCAATTTTTTGTATACAATGGGGCCTCGACTTGCGATGCTCCGTTCCCAGAGACGGATCGTAACTCGAAATATCGTAAGTCGAAGCGATTTTTCCTGTAAGAAATAAAGGGAATTGAATTAATCCGTTCCCCACCCTCCAAAATATATACATACAAATACATTTTATACTGAATACAATGTTTTTTCTAACTACAATACAGTACCTAAGTTGATCTTGCCTTTATGGAGGGCTGTTGATGGCGTATGGAAGGTGGTGATGAGTTGGGAGGAGGAGAGTTGTTACTGTTTGGAAGGGGAGTCCCCTTCCATTATCACATCAGGCAGTGATGTTTTCTCTGGGGTACACTCTCTCCTACGTTTTACCTGAATACCACTAGGACCTGGTTGTTACTCAGTGCTTGTTTGTCTCGCTACAAATTTGTCAAGATACTTTGTTTTTCTCTTCTTTTTAACATTTATCTGTAATGATGCATCATAGTGTCATTGAATAGGTTAAGGCAACGACCTACTGCAGCTTGATTTGGGTGAGTCGTTTCAGCAAAGGTTTGCAATTCTTCCCATGCTGCCCACGTTTTCTTAATTGTTGAGGAAGAGACATTCTGTACTCTTGTTTCTGCTCTATGGTCATCCTTACATGGGTTTTCATATGTTGAGCCTTACCACTGACTTTCCTGGGACTCATGGCATGATATATAATAATTACTGTACTTTAATGTTCGAAAAGCAAAAAATCACCACAAAAGCGGAATTTCTTATAGGCACGATCATCACTAAGCGGGCAGCTGTAGTAAACTGAGGCAGGTTGGACCGTTTGACTGGGAACCATGCGCTCGGTCGACCCGAACGTGTACCAACAAATATCGAAAGTCGACGACACCACCGGATGTCGAGTCGCATTTTTCGATGAAATTTACATTGTAACTTGAAATTATCGTAAGTAGGGGCAATTGTAAGTCGAGGTGCCACTGTACTTGCATTTATTGTTGTGATTTGCTATAATAATTCTCTAATTATAGCAGACTTAGTATTTATGTAAGCATGTTCAGTGGTACCTCAGTTTAAGAGTTTAATTCGTTCCTGGAGACAGCTCTTATTCCGAAAAACTCGTATTCTGAAGCTAATTTCCCCATAAGAAATAATGGGAAATGAATTAATCCGTTCCTGACTACCCCAAAAACCCCATATCAAACTAAATTTTTGTACCTAATTCATCTAAATAAACCTACAAAACTATGTTCAAGTTATTACTTACCTTGCTCTTGAATGCTGTAGGCGTATGGAAGATGGTGAGGAGGGGGGAGGAGGAGAGGAGTTACTGTTTGGAAGGGGAGTCCCTTTCCATTATCACATCAGGCAGTGAGGACTTCACTGGTATGCACACACTGGCACATTTTGCCTGCATACCACTAGGACTTGCTTGTCTTACTAAGAATTTCTCTAAAGACACTTGTTTTTCCCTACATTTTAACACTTGTCTGTAGTAAGACATCACATTATCATTTAAAAGGTCAATGCAACGGCCTGCTACAGCTTTATCTGGGTGAGTTTTTTCAACAAAACTTTGCAGTTCTTCCCATACTTCACACATTTTCTTAATCAAGGAGGGACATCCTCTACTGCCTCTACTCACAGCTATTTTCTTAGGTTGAACCTTATCAATGGCTTTCTTGAGACCCATGGTGAGATATATAATAACAAACTGTATAGTCAAATGACCAAAAATCCAACAAAACACTGAAAATCCAGGTGAAGAATTGATGTGGGATAGTCACTGGCCGCGAGACAATGGTAAACTGAGGGGCGGTGGGGCGACGATCGCCGATCGACCACGCGCTAGGTCGGCCTGTACGCGTATCAACAAACTCGCGTCCCGAGGTAACCCTCGCGTTCCGAGACATAATTTTCGAGGAAATCCTGCTCGTCTTCCGAAAAACTCGCATACAGGACACTCGCATTCCGAGGTACCACTGTACCTCAGTGTCTTAGTAGAATCTTGCTCATAAATATAATCTTACCCTGTTATTTTTTTTTTAAATTTATTGTAATTTGATTTTACATCATTTATTGTAATTAATTATTGAGCTCATTTTGTTTTCTTAAGTTCGTACTAATTATAGGTTCACAACTAAGCTATATTAAATAATTTATTTTTAAGATTATTTTACTTTACGTTTATTATTTCTCATTATTTTTGCTATATATTATTCTTGTCAGTCTACTGTTTTTTTCTTCTCTCTTAACCTAACTTCTGTATCCTTCCTGGCTATCTGCAGTGATCTTTACTCTACTTCAAATTGTTTGTATTTTTTGTGTACTTACATTTATTGTTTGTTTTTTGCTATAATTACTTTATATTTACAGCAGATTTAGTATTTAACTGTTCCTGTAATTGCTTATCTTATTGTATCGTGACATTATTGCATCTATATGCTTACTGATATTAATCTTGATCGATATCTTCTGTCTCATATCCACACAAATCAACACATTGATCATCATTATTGCAGGTATTACACAGCAAATCTTGCAAAAAAAAGGCAATTAAATGATCTGGTGTACCATTCGGAAGACTTACCATTTAAAGAAACACATAATAGCCGTCACAACTGCAGCGAAAAATGAGATTTGGATACATAGACCTTTCACACTAGAGATGCGATACCGATGATGAAACTTTTCAAAACGCTTGTGCTCTCTAAAGTGGAGTACTGCTGCACAATGACAGCCCCTTTCACTGCGGTGAAATGTGCTGACCTGATAGCGTGCAGAGATTATCCTTACTGCTAGAATTCCACTCGTGAAAACATCTAAACTATTGGGACCCGACTAAAGATCCTAACTGTATTCCTTGGCGCAGGCGGGGAGATACAAATAATTTACACGTGTGAAAATATTAGAGGGGCTGTCCCAAACCTGCAAACCGACATAGAAATAAATCACATGAGACCAGAAAACATTGGACAGGATGTGCAGATCCCCGTTGAAAAGCAGAGGTCAACTGTACTCTGAGAGAAACTCTATCAACTCAGGGCCCGAGACTGTTCAACACGATCTTCCACACACATAAGGGACATAACTGGCAAACCCCACAGTGTTCAAGAGAG
>WNGS01166363.1:37574-56586 GCA_020271785.1 Procambarus virginalis
TTTCCGTTCTATGTTATGATTTGCCTGAGTTTTGTACGTGGTTTCAGTTTTTATATTTTCATTTTTTCCATAGCGCATGAGCTGGAACTTGTCTTCGTTAAACACCATATTATTTTCTGTAGCCCATAGAAAGACCTGATCTACATCTGACTGGAGGTTCGCCGTGTCCTCTATGTTGCCTACTCTCATGAAGATCCTAGTGTCATCTGCAAAGGATGATACAGTGCTATAGGTTGTGTTCTTGTCTATGTCCGATATAGGATGAGAAAAAGTACTGGAGCAAGCACAGTACCCTGGGGGACTGAGCTCTTAACGGTTGACGGGTTGGATTTATTTTGTTGACTATTACACATTGGTTCTGTTGGTCAGGAAATTGTAGATCCATCTGCCTACTTTTCCGGTAATTCCTTTTGAGTGCATTTTATGGCAATAACACCATGGTCACATTTATCAAAAGCTTTTGCAAATCTGTGTAATTACATCAGCGTTTTGTTTGTCTTCCATAGCATCTAATGCCATATCATAGTGGTCCAGCAACTGCGACAGGCAAGAGCGCCCTGTTCTGAAACATGTTGTCCGGGGTTATGGAGATGCTGTGATTCCATGTATTTTGTGATCTTACTTCTTAGCACTCTCTCAAAAATTTTTATGATGTGCGATGTTAGTGCTATCGGTCTGTAATTTTTTGCCTCTGCCTTATTTCCTCCTTTATGAAGTGGTGCTATCTCTGCTGTTTTTAGTATATCAGGAATAACGCCAGTATCTAGGCTTTGTCTCCACAGAATGTGAAGGGCCTGCGATAGTGGTTTTTTACAGTTCTTGATGAATATGGAGTTCCAGAATCCGGGCCTGGTGCGGAGTGCATAGGCATACTGTTTATGGCTTCTTCAAAATCCAGTGGGGATAGGGTGACGTCTGATATATGATTTGATGTTGGTATCATATCCATGAAAAATTCATTTGGGTTATCGATCTTTAGTGCGTTTAATGGCTCGCTGAAGACAGAGTCGTATTGCTTCCTCAGTAGCTCGCTCATTTCTTTGTTGTCATCGGTGAAAGTTCCATCTTCCTTTCGCAGGGGCCCGATACTAGATGTGTTTTTGATCTTGATTTTGCATAGGAGAAAAAATATTTCGGGTTTCTCTCTATTTCACTGATGGCCTTTTGCTCTCTTTCCCTCTCCTGCGTTTTGTATGATTCTGTGCATGCATTACACTACATAAGCAAATTTTGGATACTTCGCTAAATTTCGGGCAGCACATCATTGTGAATGAAGTACTTACACATTTCTTGACACTATTGATGGTGTTATCTCTAAATTCCGCAATTTTTTCACATTCCATTATATAATGACGCAAAGTATGCGAATAGTTCTGCTGACAGAGTTTACATTTAGTCAAATCTACATCAGAAGATGTCAAAGTCCCAGAGGTACTTGTAGCCGAGCCTAAGCCTAGCAGTGGTAACATCTAGAAGTCTGCTAACATTATTGGATGACCCATAGACGTGCGGTTCTTCATGCATAATAGAATGATGATAGATGGAGTAAGTGTGAATTTCACTTTGCCTCAAGTCTCCGAAATTTATTTGATGTTCCTGGGATATTGCTGCCCTCAGGCTGCTCAAAGGCAGTCCACAAACATATCAATTGTGACACTAGCTCTCCACATATGTCAGTTGCTAACTAGAAACTGTACTTGTGGTCGATCTCGAACCCATTGTTGATGTGACGACTTATACTGAATTTTGTACTAGCTCATCAAGATGTAACTTGCTTAGCTCAATGATTGTGGGGTTCAGTCCTGAGCCTATTAGTGCCTCTGTACCGCTTTACACTACCGCCCACAAGATGGGTATGGGTGCCATAAATGAACTAAACTCAAATCAAAATCAAAATCAAAATTTTATTTAGGTAAGGTACATACATAAAGTGAGGTACAGAGTGATGGAGTTATAGATAGGGCTTAGTACATACAATGCCTAAAGCCACTATTACGCAAAGCGTTTCGGGCATGAAAAACTTAAATGACTAAGGCTTAATACTAATTGAGCATAAGGATTAAAATGAGTTGAGAAAAAAAAACAGTTAAGAAGGGGGGAACATGGCTGAAAAAGCAGCACAAATGCAATTCGGTCGACAAAACAGCGTCATTTAAAACAAAAACAGACATTGGTTGACAATAGAGGGGTAAGGCAGGTTACAGGGAATTTATTAGGTATAGCTTCGTTTTTCTCTTAAACTGGTTGAGAGAGGCACAGTCTTTAACATGGTTGGGAAGGTCATTCCACATTCTGGGTCCCTTGATTTGTAAAGCATTTCTAGTTTGATTAAGTCGTACTCTAGGAATATCAAAACTGTATTTATTTCTGGTGTGGTGCTTATGGGTTCTGTTACAACCTTCTATGAAGCTTTTGAGGTCAGGATTGGCATTACAGTTCAGCGTTTTATATATGTATAATACACATGAGAGAATGTGCAGTGACTTAATATCTAACATATTCAGAGATTTGAGTAGGGGTACCGAATGATGTCTGGGGCCAGAGTTGGATATTGTCCTAATAGCAGCTTTGTGTTGAGTGATTAGAGGACGTAAATGATTTTGGGTAGTAGAACCCCAAGCACAAATACCATAGTTGAGATATGGATAGATGAGGGAGTAATAGAGAGTCACCAGGGCAGGGCGGGGTACATAATATCTGATCTTAGAAAGAATGCCAACAGTTTTTGAAACTTTTTTAGATATATTTAGAATGTGTCCCCGGAAATTCAGCTTGTGGTCAATGAGAATGCCAAGGAATTTGCCATCTAATTTGTTACAAATTTGGGTATTGTTTATTTTGAGATTTATATGATTAGAGGATTTATTGCCAAACAGAATATAAAAGTTTTGTCAATGTTAAGGGTGAGTTTGTTAGCAGTTAGCCAAAGATGGACTTTCTCTAGCTCAGTATTCACTGTGGCATTTAGAGCAAGGGGGTCAGGACTGGAGTAAATGAAGGTTGTGTCGTCAGCAAACAGAATTGGTTTGAGGTGTTGGGAGGCATTAGGAAGGTCATTAATGTAGATGAGAAAGAGGAGAGGGCCAAGTATGCTGCCCTGAGGAACACCAATGTTGATGGGTAGGGTGGGAGAAATTGAATTATTCACAGAAACATACTGGAGCCTGTCAGTAAGGTAGGATTTGAGGTATTGCAGGGAGTGTCCTCTGACTCCATAATGATGTAATTTAAGAAGGTTTTGGTGGTTGACAGTGTCAAAAGCCTTTCGCAGGTCCACAAATAACCCAACAGGGAACTCATTTTTATCAAGAGCTGTATGAATCAAGTTAATCATACTAATAAGTGCATCATTAGTGCTTTTTTTGGGTCTGAAGCCATATTGGCAAGAGCTAAGTATATTGTGTTTAGCTAGATAAGAGTAAAGCTGCTTGTAGATTAATTTCTCAAATATTTTTGACAGGTTAGGCAGGATTGATATAGGTCTGTAGTTGTTAACATCTGTGAGATCACCACATTTGTGTACCGGGGTTACTCTCGCTTTTTTAGAATATCTGGAAAGGTTTGGAGTTCAAGTGACTTGTTGAAGAGCAATGCAATTGCAGGGGCTAAAGTTCTGGAGGCTTTTTTGTAAATTAAAGTTGGTATTTCTTCAAGGGCACTAGACTTGGTTTTAAGGGAAAGGATTATCTCATTGACTTCAGTGGAATTAATAGGCTTTAAGTACAGAGACTGTGGATAGTTACCTGTAAGATAGTCGTTAACATCAGCACTGGAAGATGGAATATCGTTCGCAAGGGATGAACCAATAGAAGAGAAGAACCTATTGAACTCAATAGCAGAATCAGAGGCTGAAAGCTGACCATCGTTATTGGACAGGAGTGTATGTTTGTTATTTAGAATCTTCTTTGATCCCAATATTTGTGAAATTGTGCTCCAAGTTTTTTTAATGTTGCTCCTTATTTGGGTAAATTTATTTTCGAAGTATTTAGTTTTAGCTCGTCTAATTATCTTAGATAGCAATAACGAGTAATTCTTTGAGAATTCTTTGGAGACAATACCTAATCTATACTTCTTCTCAAGGTCATGTTTTTTATTAATGGATTTAAGAATTCCCTTTGTTAGCCAGGGATTGTTAAGCCTTTTGGTTGTGACTTGTTTTGTAAGCATAGGACAGTGGGTGTTATAAAGGCTAAGAGTTTTTTGAAGAAAAGATTGCACTGCTAGGTTGATGTCCCCTATGTTACCAAACTCGGACTCCCAATTGACATTATCAGCAGCAGTTATAAAATTGGCTAATGCAGTTTCATTGTGCTGCCTAAAACTTAGCTTCCTTGATTCTAGAGGTGGTTTGTTAATGTTAGTTAAGAGAAATGTGGGGTAATGGTCTGTAGTGCTATCGGTGATTATACCTGAAGTAAGTGGAGAGGTTAAGTTTTTTTTTTTTTTTTTTGAGATATATACAAGAGTTTTTACATTCTTGTACAGCCACTAGTACGCGTAGCGTTTCGGGCAGGTCCCTAGAATACGATCCCCGCCGCGAAGAATCGTTTTTTCATCCAAGTACACATTTTACTGTTGAGTTAAACAGAGGCTACAGTTAAGGAATTGCGCCCAGTAAATCCTCCCCGGCCAGGATACGAACCCATGACATAGCGCTCGCGGAACGCCAGGCGAGTGTCTTACCACTACACCACGGAGACTGTAAGTTTGTCCAGATGTGATCTGGAGACGTGGCAGTACTATCAGTGATTCTAGTAGGTCTAGTGATTAAGGGTATGAGGAAGCAGGAATTCATACAGTTAAGGAAGCTAACAGTAGTAGGGTGTTCAGGCTCGCAGAGGTCAATATTAAAGTCCCCTGCGATAATTTGATGGTTTTTGTTCAGTCTGTTATCGAGTATTAGGTTTCTGAGGTTTGAGTTGAATTCGGACACATCAGTGTTAGGAATTCTATAGACTGCACCCACAGACAGGACAGACTCGGCACCCTTGACTCTGAAGCTAGCGAAGATATACTCCCCACATGAGTCTCTAGTTCTAATTTCTTTTAACTAACTTTAACTAACTAAACTAACTAAACTAATTTTTACTGCTCGAAACGCTTTGCGTAATGGTGGTTTTAGGCATTGTATGTACTAGCTCTATCTATAAATCCACCAATGTTTTGTATCTCACCTTGTATGTATGTACTTTACCTGAATAAATATTTGATTTGATTTTGAAACTCCCGCTAGCTCAAGACCTAGTTCGGCACCTGCTTAGACGTGCATTCACCATGAAAAAACTATTTCCTTCAGAAAGTATATTATATGTACTTCAATATTTATAAAAACAATTAAAATACATTCTCTGATTGTAAATCATGTGCAAAAATATAACTTTTAAATATGGAGGCATAAACTACAAATAATAAGAAGGAAAATAAACGACATGGAACTAGAAAAAAACATTGGAACGCTTAGTTGACCATCGCCATCATTATGACAACAAACACCAGCTGGTGGGTGTTCAAACATGAGCATTAAAAGAAGACTTTCACACAAATTGCACCTGTAATAAAGAAAAAGCGCCACCAGTGACCGCCAAGTGCTCACATTAAGTCCAAGTCTAAGAAACGACACTCAAGCCTTCCCTGACCGTCAACATTCATTGAGGCTCCACCCTGACGCATCATGCAACATCACTCTTGCAGTGATGCAGAGGAGAAAACCTGCAACCAAACTGTACCTGTCATAAAGAAGAGGAAAACTGTTCAGTGTCCAGAGTGTGGGAAGGTGTGCAGTTCTGGACAAATGAGCAGGCATATGTTAGTGCATTCAGGTGATAAACCTCACGAGTGTCCAGAGTGTGGGAAGAGGTTCAGACAGCATGGACACGTTAAGGCTCACATGTTAGTGCATTCAGGTGACAAACCTTATCAGTGTCCAGAGTGTATGAAGAGATTCAGCCGTCTTGGAGATGTGAAAACTCACTTGTTAGTGCATTCAGGTGACAACCCGCACCAGTGTCCTGAGTGTGGGAAGGTATGCAGTCGGCCTGGAAATCTGAAAAATCACATGTTAGTGCATTCAGATGACAAACCTCACAAGTGTCCAGAGTGTGGAAAGAGATTCAGCCGTCTTGGAGATATGAAGATTCACTTGTTAGTGCATTCAGGTGATAACCCACACCAGTGTCCAGAGTGTGGGAAGGTATGCAGTCGGCCTGGAAATCTGAAAAATCACATGTTAGTGCATTCAGGTGACAAACCTCAGTGTCCAGAGTGTGGGAAGGTATGCAGTCGTCCTGGAAATCTGAAACATCACATGTTAGTGCATTCAGGTGACAAGCCTCTCAAGTGTCCAGAGTGTGGGAAGAGATTCAACCATCGTGGAAATTTGAAAGTTCACATGTTAGTGCATTCCGGTGACAAACCTCACAAGTGTCCAGAGTGTGGAAAGAGATTCAGACAGCTTACAATTATGAAGGTTCACAGGATGGGGCATGCAGATGTACAATTCAAAAGACCTCTTGAATGTGCGGAGTGTGGGAAAAAATTTAGAGGGCGTGGAGCTATAATACAGCACCTGTTAGTGCATTCAGATAACAAACCTCATGAATGTCCAGAGTGTGGAAAGGGATTCAGACGTCTTAGAAACATGAAGACTCACATGTTAGTGCATTCAGGTGACAAACCTCTCCAGAGTGTGGCAAGAGATTCGGATGGCTTCAAAGCATGAGGAGGCACAAGATGATACATTTACGTGATAGGCTAAACACTTTGAGTATGAGACGTGATTTATAGAATGCTGAAGTACTATAGAGTACTACATGGCACATAGTAGTTCATTAACTTACCTTTAAACAAATATACAATTTGGAAATAGAGCTTTATCATAAAAATATTGTGCCATCACCATGCCAGTTGGATGTCCTACAGAGGTAATTATGTTATATTTTGTTTGAGAAATATACTTCACTCTGGAAGATAAATATCTAAAGGTTTGATGACCAAACCACACATCAGAAAGTGAAAAAACTATGACGTTTTCGACCATCCTGGACCATTATCAAGTTGTGTAATTACACCACTTGATAATGCTCCAGGATGGACCAAAACATTGTCGTTTCTTCACTTTCTGATGTGTGGTTTGGTCATAATATCTTTAGCCATATTATTGGGACTCATCATCTGCATCTAAAGGTATTTTATTATTTTGTTTCTTTATGAAAATTAGATGCTCCTCATAGACCAAGCAAGAACTAGAGAAGCTGTCAGAGAAGAAAACACAAAATTGTTCATAAATAATTTTATTTTTAACCACTGTGCTGCTCAGGCTCCAAATATGGCACCCTACCCCCCCTTATGCACAGGAAATAAATTCTTGGCAAAAATTGGTTTTTAGTTTTTGAAAATGTTAAGTACCCTTACCCAATTACAGATATGTAAAAAAAATAAAAAATTAAAATTGTACTTACTTTGGCCACAATGGGGTTCGGAAAATGGCATATGACGTCACAATTTGGTGGTCACTCGTGACGTAGACTCCCTGGGGCAGTCACGCACCAGCTTCAACATGCTCGAGTTGCCACAGATAATTTTTTGTTAATTTTTTTGTGTACATTTCCAAATACATTTGTTTTTTCTTGCCAATCCAATGTACAATGAACACGTACTCAATAATATGGCAGTAGAACATCTGTACTGTCCCAAGATACTGTGTTACATGCATCACAATTGTGTCCCCATATATTGCTCATTTCTTATGTTTCATGTTCATTTATGTATATTTACAACATATTTATACACTATCACACCATATACATTCACCATCAATACACTCAGAACTCAGTGTGTGTGAGCTGCCACACCCAGTCAGTCCTTCCTCACTCCAACACCTTACTCGCCAACATTCCTCCTCCCACCATACCGTTATTGTTTTCATTACACTATTTACACATGTTATAAGTATCTATATGTTTTATTTACCATAACTATACTAAGCTGGTATTGTGTCCAAACAGAACAGTGGTCCACCATATACACTGCATGACAAGTCACACAGCAGGCGACAGTGCTATGAATACGACGCTACTTCCCTCCCAAATGGCTCCTTACAACATACTGCTGTTGCTGTTATTATACTATATACACACATTGTATATACCCATGTACATATGTGTTCACCATAGCGAACCACTAAGCTAGTATGGTGAGCAAAACAAGAGTGGTTGCCACACACAGTGACGCTATCTCGATTCCCTCCCTCCCTCAACAAAGTTCCTCCTCCCACAATACTACGCACAGCGCTAATTATCACCACAATCCTGGTCACTAAATCCTGTAAATGAATAATTGACTACAGGTTTATTTTGTAAAGGAACATAAGAAGTCGTTTGGAGACTATATGGACGAAATAGTGCTGTGGTGCTGTGGCTTGCGCTCTGAACAGCATTGATTCAATGATATTTGAACATTGTACACAGTCATTATCACACTCAGGCTCTTCTGTAATAATATCATGGCTAAATAATACCAGTTACATATATATTTTGACATTATTATGCAATACTGTGGTCACAAGCTGAACAGCAGTGCTGTGAGCTCATGCTGTGTGCGCCAGCCTTGGTTGCTCAATCAGTACTGAGGCTCTCACACCCGGGAATGTTGCCCACGATTTTTTTAAAAAGTGGCATCTGTTTACAAGAGCCCCGAGGAAGCTGATGTGAACCCCCATGTAGCCACAGGAGTTTTAAATCATATGCTATACCTATAAGATCCCTGAGGTGCGTTGCGCACCCCTTCAAGTACCTACAGGCACATTGTGCAGTGCAGTGGTTAACAAAGATAAAATAAATTACTAAATGTATTTTTCTTTATACAGTACTAGTATTTATTTAAATAATGTATTTTCTATTTTTGTTCTCTTAAAAATTTATTTAAAATGTAATATAATCTCTGTATCTAAGTTATGGTCATTTTTGTTGTAATATTATTTAGAATTAGAGCTATTGTAGAAGACAATTTGAGACATACTCAACATGAGACCTTTTTATTGGTAGAAGAAATGTGTAATAGTTTTAATCAAGGAATTACCTCATCAGATTCCTTTGCAAACTGATTACTTTTTTTTTTTTTAGGTTGACTTATGAGTCCAACTTTTGGTTAGAGATACAGTGGTACCTCGGATTACGAGCATCCCTGGTTACGAATTTTTCGAGTTACGAGCAGGATTTGCTCGGAAAATTTGCATCGGGATACGAGCGTTGCATCAGGATATGAGCGTGTTGATACACGTACAGGCTGACCTAGCGCGTAGTGGCACGGCGATCGCCCTTCATTTTACCAGTGACTATCCTGCCTGAATTCTTCACCAGGATTTACAGTGTTTTGACGGATATTTGGCCATTTGAGCATAAAAGTTATTATATATCTCGCCATGGGTCCCAAAAAAGCCAGTGGTAAGGTTCAATCTAAGAAAATACTGTAGTTGTGAGCAGAGGCAGTAGAGGTTGTCCATTCCTCATTAAGAAAACATGTGAAGTATGGGAAGAACTGCAAAGTTTTGTTGAAAAAACTCACCCAGATAAAGCTGTAGTAGGCCGTTGCATAGAACTTTTAAATGACAATGTGATGTCTTACTGCAGAAAAGCTGTTAAAATGTAGGGAAAACAAAAGTCTTTAGACATTCTTAGTAAGACAAGCAAGCAGTGAGCCACAAGCAGGTCCTAGTGGTATGCAGGCAAAACGTGCCAGAGAGTGCACTCCAGAGAAATCTTCACTGCCTGATGTTATAATGGAAGGGGACTCCAAACACCTTCCAAACAGTAACACCTCTTCTCCTTCCCCCTTCTCACCATCTTCCATACGCCATCAGCAGTCATCAAGGGTAAGTAATAACTTGAGCATACTTTTGTAGTGTAGATTTTGATGAATTAGGTATAAAATTTAGTTAGAAGTGAAGTTTTTGGGTAGTCAGGAACAGATTAATTCATTCCCATTATTTCTTATGGGAAATTAACTTAGGTTTACAATTTTTCGGGTTACGAGCTGTCTCCAGGAATGGATTAATCTCCTAAACCGAGGTATCCCTGTATATATCGCTTAATAATTTATAGCAGACAGACTGCCATTTATAACTGTCCATGTCCAAAATTTTTACTTCTCTAGCCTTTAGCAGTTATGGTATATTTGTATGACAAATAAGCATGACTGGCAATTATATTAGCCAGGTCAATTTTATTAGACTGAATATGGTAATTATTGTTTCCTGAATCCAGCAATTATAGTATCCTAAATCTGATAATTATGAAGCTCATGAATCTGAAAATAGCATAAACATGGTAATTATATTAGCTTGAACCTGGCAATTACATTTATATGACTGGCAACTATATTTGTGAATCTAGCAGTTATATTTGTATGAATCTGACAATTATATTTATATTAATATAGCAATTATATTAGCTCAATTCTAATATTTGTATAATCCTAAATCTAGCATTTTATTAACCAGAACTTTTTATTGATATTAGTCTGACTCTAGAACTTTTATTATATTGTGTAGTATTTCATTCAAAGTTTAATTACTGCTAGTGTTTATTTCATCTGTTTACAATTGCCTGAATCTGAAAACTCATTGATATAAAAAGATGTCTGCTTTTAAGTTAGTGTTTTAAAATTTGTATGTAAAAGTTTAAATTTGGGTATTGCTTAATTGGTTAAATATTATTATAATATAATAAAACATAAATTATTGATTTAGTTCTGTTAGTTTAGGTTAGGATAAGATAGGTTAGGTTAGGTTAGGTAGGGTTGGTTTGGTTCGGTCATATATTAAGGTTAAGCAATACTTAATTGGTTAATTGATTATCATTAGTTTATATTATTTATATATAGAATAATGTGCAAGACTTGGCTGTAATTTAAAACATTTATTATAATATAAAAATTCCCTGACAATTGTCTCAATATAATATTTATTTATTTGTATTTATATTTATTTGGTTATTTATTTATTTACAAAAAAGGTATATTGGGTTGTGAAAGTACATAATATCGGTGTTGTTACATTCTTGCAAAGTCACTAACACCTATAGTATTTTGGGCAGATTCCTAATCTAACTAATAAAGGTAAGAGTATTAACCACTGTTCTGCTTGGGCTCCAAATATGGCACCCCTCTGTGGGCAGAAAAAAATTCATGGCAAAAAATTTTGTTTGTTTTTGAAATGTTAAATACCCTTCCCTGATCATAGATATGTATAAAAAAAATCAAATTATACTTACTTTGGCCACACTGGGGGAAAATGGCGTGTGACATGACGATTTAGTGGTCACCCGTGGCGTAGACTCCCGGAGCCAGTCGCGTGCCAGCTTCAATTTGCGGGAGTTGCCACAAATAAATTTTTTGCTAATTTTTTTTTGCATTTCCAAATACATTTGTTTTGTTTTTTCTTGCCAGTCCTATGTATAATGAACACGTACACAATATTATGGCAGTAGAACATCCGTACTGTCCCAAGACACACTGTTACATGTGTCACAAATGTGTCTACATATATATATTGCTCATGTTTCCAATGTTTCATGTTCATTTATGTATATTTACAACATATTTACACACTATATACATTCACCATCAACACACTCAGAACTCCGTGAGTGTGAGCTGCCACACCCAGCCAGCCCTCCCTCACTCCTCCAACACCTTACTTGCCAACATTCCTCCTCCCACCATACTATTATTGTTTTTATTACTCTATTTACACAGGTTATGTATAAGTATCTACATGTTTTATTCACCATAGCTATACAACAAAGCTGTTATTGTGTCCAAACAGCACAGTGGCCACCATACATTGCATGACAAGTCACACAGCAGACGACGATGCTACGAGTACGATGCCACCTCCCTCACCAAAATGGCTCCTCCCAACATACTTCTGTTGCTGTTATTACACTATATACACACATTGTATATACCCATGTATATATGTGTCACCATAGTGGACCACTAAGCTAGTATTGTGAGCAAAACAAGAGTGGCTGCCACTCAGTGACTCTACCTCGATTAACTCCCTCACCAAAATTCCTCCTCCCACAATACTACGCACAGCGCTAATTATCACCACAATACTGCTATTTTCACAATCCTGGTCACTATATACTGTAAATGAATAATTTACCAGAAGTTTATTTTGTTAACTAACATAAGAACTCGTTTGAAGGTTCCTAAATGGACGAAATAATGCTGTGGTGCTGTGGCTAGTACTGTGAACATCTTGAACAGCATTCATTCACAGATATTTGAACATTGTACACAGTCATTATCACACTCAGCTTCTTTTGTAATACTATCATGGCTAAATAATACCAGCTACATATATTTTTGACATTATTAGGCGATGCTGTGGTTACAAGCTGAACAGCAGTGCTGTGAGCTCATGCTGCGTGTGCCAACCTTGGCTGCTCACTCGGTACTGAGGCTCTCGCACCCAGGAATGTTGCCCATGATTTTTTTTTAAATGACGTCTGTTTACAGAGCCCTGAGAAGCTGATTTGAACCCCATGTAGCCGCGGAATTTTAATCATACGTTATACCTGTAAGATCCCTGAGGCGCGTTGCACACTACCAGTCGAGGGCCTACAAGCCCTTGCACAGTGCAGTGGTTAATAGGTACAATGTAGCAAAATTGAGTTTACCATTATAACTACAATATAATTGATAGTTGTATTTTGATAGGTTTCACAGGTGATGTTGCATATCTTAAATACTACATTTGGAGGAGTAGGTAGCATAAAATACAGTGAGAGTTTGAAGCACAAGGTAGAAACAATGAGGATGAAACAGGTATTTTTCGGTTTTACTTGTAAAAAGGTATAGGTTGGACAGTTTTTAATTCATTAGGGTGTGAGTTCCATAGACTGGNTGCAAAATTTATAAAAAAAATAAAAGTTTAAAAAGTAAAAAAAAAAAAAATTAATAATTAAAAACATGGCAAGAAACAAAAAGATGAGAGAAAATTGTAGGTACAGTATATTAAAGCACTTAGGTAGCTAAGATTGATTGCAATGACAGCTTGAATGGTAGTTGACAAAAATTGGTGGCACAATACAGCATATGGCTAGCACATAAAAGAAGACAGCAATGAACACAATGATAAGGTTTTTTGGGCTCACTGTAGTAAACTAAAAAGATGAAATTAGGTACTTTTTTGTTTTGCTTTTAAATAAGGCAAAAGTTTTACAGTTTTTCAATTCACTAGGGAGTGAGTTCCATAGACTAGGTCCCTTAATTTGCATAGAGTGTTTACATAGATTAAGTTTGACTCTGGGGATATCAAAGAGATATTTATTTCTGGTGTGGTGATAATGGGTCGTATTACATCTGTCCAGGGACAGTTTCAGAGCATGGTTTGCATTTAAGAACAGGGTTTTGTAAATGTAGTTGACACAAGAGAATGTGTGGAGAGAGTTAATATTTAGCAAGTTTAGGGATTTAAACAAGGGAGTTGAGTGTTGTCTGAAAGCAGAGTTAGTCTTCTTAAATTACATCATTATGGAGTCAGAGGACACTCCCTGCAATACCTCAAATCTTACCTTACTGACAGGCTCCAGTATGTTTCTGTGAATAATTCAATTTCTCCCACCCTACCCATCAACATTGGTGTTCCTCAGGGCAGCATACTTGGCCCTCTCCTCTTTCTCATCTACATTAATGACCTTCCAAATGCCTCTCAACACCTCAAACCAATTCTATTTGCTGACGACACAACCTTCATTTACTCCAGTCCTGACCCCCTTGCTCTAAATGCCACAGTAAATACTGAGCTATATAAAGTCCATCTTTGGCTAACTGCCAACAAACTCACCCTTAACATTGACAAAACTTTCTATATTCTGTTTGGCAATAAATCCTCTAATCAAATAAATCTCAAAATAAACAATACCCAAATTTGTAACAAATTAGATGGCAAATTCCTTAGCGTTCTCATTGACCACAAGCTGAATTTCCAGAGACACATTCTAAATATATAAAAAAAAGTTTCAAAAACTGTAGGCATTCTTTCTAAGATCAGATATTATGTACCCCGCCCTGCCCTGGTGACTATCTATTACTCCCTCATCTATCCATATCTCAACTATGGTATTTGTGCTTGGGGTTCTACAACCCAAAATAATTTACGTCCTCTACTTACTCAACACAAATCTGCTATTAGGACAATATCCAACTCTGGCCCCAGACATCACTCGGTACCCCTACTCAAATCTCTGAATATGTTAGATATTAAGTCACTGCACATTCTCTCATGTGTATTATACATATATAAAATGCTGAACTGTAATGCCAATCCTGACCTCAAAAGCTTCATTGAATGTTGTAACAGAACCCATGAGCACCACACCAGAAATAAATAGTTTTGATATTCAAGAGTACGACTTAATCAAACTAGAAATCTCCGTTAGTCTCCGTGGTGTAGTGGTAAGACACTCGTCTGGCGTTCCGCGAGCACTATGTCATGGGTTCGTATCCTGGCCTGGGAGGATTTACTGGGCGCAATTCCTTAACTGTAGCCTCTGTTTAACGCAACAGTAAAATGTGTACTTGGATGAAAAAACGATTCTTTCGCGGCAGGGGATCGTATTCCAGGGACCTGCCCGAAACGCTACGCGTACTAGTGGCTGTACAAGAATGTAACAACTCTTGTATATATCTAAAAAAAAAAATGCTCTACAAATCAAGGGTCTCAGAATGTGGAATGACCTTCCCAACCATGTTAAAGACTGTACCTCTCTCAACCAGTTCAAGATAAAAACGAAGCACTACCTAATAAATTCCCTGTAACCTACCTTACCCCCTCTATTGTCAACTCTTGTCTTTTTTTTATATACAACGCTGTTTGTCGACCTAATTGTATTTGTGCTGCTTTTTCAGCCATGTTCCCTCCTTTTTTATCCCTATTTTTATTTGTTCTCAACACATTTTATTCTTTATACTCAATTAGTATTAAGCTTTAGTCATTTAAGTTTTTCATGCCTGAAACGCTTTGCGTAATAGTGGCTTTAGGCATTGTATATTCTAACCCTATCTATAAATCAATCATTCTATGTAAAATCCCTTGTATGTATGTACCTTACCTAAATATACATTTTATTTTATTTTATTTTTATTTTATAGTTGAGTGTGTTTTTCACTCACTGTTGCAAGAGGAGCCCCACATCTATGGATCATCTAATATAATCAGCAGACTTCTAGATGTTACTGCTGCTCGGCTTAGACTCGGTTACAAGTATCTCTGGGAATTCTCATTATCTGCCGATGTAGACCTGACCAAATGTAAACTGGGTCAACAAAATTATTCGCACACCCTCCGTCACTATGTGATGGAGTGCGAAAAGATACTTGAATTCAACGACAATTCTATAACCAATGTTCCAGCGATGTGTAAATATTTCATTCAAAATGATCTGCTTCCAGAAATTTTAGCGAAATATCCCCAGTTTGCTAACTGTAGGTAGTAACTGAGTGATTGTAACCTATCCACCGCTGCCCACTGGATGGGGGGCGGTGTGCAGGAATTCAATTTCTTTCTTTATTATGCACCCCATACCCATCCCGTGGGCGGTGGTGTAAAGGATTACAGAGACACATAATCGGTTCAGGAACTGAACCCTCTAGTTCGTTTAGCTAATTAAGCAAATAACAATGTTTGACGCTAGTTACAAAATTATCAATGTTGTATACACATGTACACACCCTCATACATACATGTACATATATATATATATATACGTATACACATATACATACACATACATATCTAATCACCCACACAAATACACACATCAATAATCTTTGTGTCACAAGTGATACAAAGAGGTGTCACAAGTGACATTACAAGAGGCTCACAACAGTCACTATACAAGGCACTTTACATCTATAGTGAGTCACACAGTTACTAGTCTTGCTGCACACCCACCCAACTGGGCGGCAGCTTTACAGTCATGTGCTGCACACCCACCCAACTGGGCGGCAGCTTTACAGTCATGTGTTCCACACCCACCCAACTGGGCAGCAGCTTTACAGTCATACCTTACCTTGAGGATACCTTGAGGTGCTTCCGGGGCTTATCGTCCCCGCGGCCCGGTCATCGACCAGGCCTCCTGGTTGCTGGACTGATCAACCAGGCTGTTGGACGCGGCTGCTCGCAGCCTGACGTATGAGTCACAGCCTGGTTGATCAGGTATCCTTTGGAGGTGCTTATCCAGTTCTCTCTTGAACACTGTGAGGGGTTTGCCAGTTATGTCCCTTATGTGTAGTGGAAGCGTGTTGAACAGTCTCGGGCCTCTGATGTTGATAGAGTTCTCTCTCAGAGTACCAGTTGCACCTCTGCTTTTCAACGGGGGTATTCTGCACATCCTGCCATGTCTTCTGGTCTCATGTGATGTTATTTCTGTGTGCAGGTTTGGGACCAGCCCCTCTAATATTTTCCACGTGTAAATTATTATGTATCTCTCCCGCCTGCGCTCAAGGGAATACAGATTTAGGCTCTTTAGTCGGTCCCAATAGTTTAGATGTTTTACCGAGTGGATTCTAGCAGTAAAGGATCTCTGCACGCTCTCCAGGTCAGCAATTTCACCCGCAGTGAAAGGGGCTGTCATTGTGCAGCAGTACTCCACTCTAGAGAGCACAAGCGTTTTGAAAAGTGTCATCATCGGTATAGCATCTCTAGTGTGAAAAGTTCTTGTTATCCAACCTGTCATTTTTCTTGCAGTTGTGACGGCTACTTTATTGTGTTCTTTAAAGGTAAGGTCTTCCGACATGAGTACACCCAGATCCTTTACATTGCCTTTTCGTTCTATGTTATGATTTGCCTGAGTTTTGTACGTGGTTTCAGTTTTTATATTTTCATTTTTTCCATAGCGCATGAGCTGGAACTTGTCTTCGTTAAACACCATATTATTTTCTGTAGCCCATAGAAAGACCTGATCTACATCTGACTGGAGGTTCGCCGTGTCCTCTATGTTGCCTACTCTCATGAAGATCCTAGTGTCATCTGCAAAGGATGATACAGTGCTATAGGTTGTGTTCTTGTCTATGTCCGATATAAGGATGAGAAAAAGTACTGGAGCAAGCACAGTACCCTGGGGGACTGAGCTCTTAACGGTTGACGGGTTGGATTTTATTTTGTTGACTATTACACATTGGGTTCTGTTGGTCAGGAAATTGTAGATCCATCTGCCTACTTTTCCGGTAATTCCTTTTGAGTGCATTTTATGGGCAATAACACCATGGTCACATTTATCAAAAGCTTTTGCAAAATCTGTGTAAATTACATCAGCGTTTTGTTTGTCTTCCATAGCATCTAATGCCATATCATAGTGGTCCAGCAACTGCGACAGGCAAGAGCGCCCTGTTCTGAAACCATGTTGTCCGGGGTTATGGAGATGCTGTGATTCCATGTATTTTGTGATCTTACTTCTTAGCACTCTCTCAAAAATTTTTATGATGTGCGATGTTAGTGCTATCGGTCTGTAATTTTTTGCCTCTGCCTTATTTCCTCCTTTATGAAGTGGTGCTATCTCTGCTGTTTTTAGTATATCAGGAATAACGCCAGTATCTAGGCTTTGTCTCCACAGAATGTGAAGGGCCTGCGATAGTGGTTTTTACAGTTCTTGATGAATATGGAGTTCCAAGAATCCGGGCCTGGTGCGGAGTGCATAGGCATACTGTTTATGGCTTCTTCAAAATCCAGTGGGGATAGGGTGACGTCTGATATATGATTTGATGTTGGTATCATATCCATGAAAAATTCATTTGGGTTATCGATCTTTAGTGCGTTTAATGGCTCGCTGAAGACAGAGTCGTATTGCTTCCTCAGTAGCTCGCTCATTTCTTTGTTGTCATCGGTGAAAGTTCCATCTTCCTTTCGCAGGGGCCCGATACTAGATGTGGTTTTTGATCTTGATTTTGCATAGGAGAAAAAATATTTCGGGTTTCTCTCTATTTCACTGATGGCCTTTTGCTCTCTTTCCCTCTCCTGCGTTTTGTATGATTCTGTGCATGCATTACCTACAGTAAGCAAATTTTGGATACTTCGCTAAAATTTCGGGCAGCACATCATTGTGAATGAAGTACTTCACATTTCTTGACACTATTGATGGTGTTATCTCTAAATTCCGCAATTTTTTCACATTCCATTATATAATGACGCAAAGTATGCGAATAGTTCTGCTGACAGAGTTTACATTTAGTCAAATCTACATCAGAAGATGTTACAAAGTCCCAGAGGTACTTGTAGCCGAGCCTAACCTAGCAGTGGTAACATCTAGAAGTCTGCTAACATTATTGGATGACCCATAGACGTGCGGTTCTTCATGCATAATAGAATGATGATAGATGGAGTAACTAGTGTGAATTTCACTTTGCCTCAAGTCTCCGAAATTTATTTGATGTTCCTGGGATATTGCTGCCCTCAGGCTGCTCAAAGGCAGTCCACAAACATATCAATTGTGACACTAGCTCTCCACATATGTCAGTTGCTTAACTTAGAAACTGTACTTGTGGTCGATCTCGAACCCATTGTTGATGTGACGACTTATACTGAATTTTGTAACTAGCTCATCAAGATTGTAACTTGCTTAGCTAAATGAATTGTGGGGTTCAGTCCCTGAGCCTATTATGTGCCTCTGTAACGCTTTACACTACCGCCCACAAGATGGGTATGGGGTGCACAATAAATGAACTAAACTCAAAATCAAATCAAAATCAAAATGTTTATTTAGGTAAGGTACATACATAAAGTGATTGTACAGAGTGATGGAGTTATAGATAGGGCTAGTACATACAATGCCTAAAGCCACTATTACGCAAAGCGTTTCGGGCATGAAAAACTTAAATGACTAGGCTTAATACTAATTGAGCATAAGGATTAAAATGAGTTGAGAAAAAAAACAGTTAAGAAGGGGGGAACATGGCTGAAAAAGCAGCACAAATGCAATTCGGTCGACAAACAGCGTCATTTAAAACA
>WNGS01166363.1:61566-75778 GCA_020271785.1 Procambarus virginalis
TTAAATTAGGTACTTTTTAGTATTGATTTTGAATGATGTAAAGTTGGACGCTTTTCAATTCAATAGGGAGTGAGTTCCATAAACTGGGTCCCTTTATTGCATAGAGTGTTTACACAGATTAAGTTTAACTCTGGGGATATCAAGAGATATTTATTTCTGGTGTGGTGATAATGGGTCCTATTACATCTATCCAGGAAGAGTTTCAGAGCAGGATTTGCATTTAAGAACAGGGTTTTGTAAATGTAGTTGACACAAGAGAATTTATGGAGTGAGATTATGTTTAGCATGTTTATGGAGTTAACAAGGGGGCTGAGTGTTGACACCATAGCCTGAGTGATAACCTGCAACAGCCTTGAGAGCTCGGAGCCTCTCTTTATACTGACGACAGAGTCTGAATACAACAGGACCATACAGTGGCACCTCAAGGCCAAGGTATTTGAATCTGTTTACATAGTCAAGCTGGGAGCCATCAGACAGTTGCATCTTGCGAACAGCTCCTCCCTGTCTGGGTAGGCGCCGATTTAGTATCTTTGTTTTCTCTGCTGAGATAATTAAACCTAGGTCCTGACATGAGTCTAATACAGAATTAAGAGTGTTCTGCGTGTTAGCATACCCAGTGGTGTGTATCATTATATCATCAGCACAGCTAATGATGTGGACGTTGGGTTTGCTCGGTACAGAGTTTAACAGCGTGTTTATTAAGATATTAAATAAGGTAGAACTGAGGACACCTCCCTGCGGGTTACCTAGTTCAAAGTCTCTTGTTACACTCCTATGCCCCTGGACACCAGAGGTGGTTATACTGTATACTATGGTGGGTATACACCGTCAACTGATTTAGAAATGGCAAATGAATTTAATAGCTTCTTTTCATCAGTTGGTGTTAATCTTGCCAGTAAATCCCACAGACTCGGACACATATTAACACATATCTCTCAGGCAGCTATCCAAACTCTCTTCTCCTTTCACCAGTCAGCCCGGCAGATATTGTGTTTATCATACACTCTCTAAAAACCATGGCAGGGAACACCAGTGAAATTCCGTCCATTGTATACAAGAGCACCTCCCATGCCCTTGCGTCGCCCATAGCTCTACTCCTCAACAAATCTATAGTGTCACACCTTCACTGATATCCTTAAAAAGGCAAGAGTAACACCAGTCCATAAAGGAGGCAATCCGGCGGACATAAACAATTATAGACCAATATCAAATCTACCAATTCTATCAAAAATCTTTGAAAAAATTATCTACAAGCAGCTCTATTCCTACCTCGTAAAATTTGACATTCTCAGCCCCTGCCAGTTTGGCTTCCGGTCCAAAAGAGCACCAATGATGCAATCATTAGTCTCCTTAACGTAATCTACTCAGCCCTTGACAAAAATGAGTTTCCGATTGGACTCTAAATTGACCTAAGAAAAGCCTTTGACACTGTTAATCACAACTACCTCTTACTTAAACTCCAGCATTATGGAATCCAAGGCCTTGCCCAGGACTACATCCGATCCTATCTTAGTGAAAGACACCAATGTGTAACTATCAATGATACAACCTCTTCCACTCTACCAATAACCGTTGGAGTGCCACAGGGCAACATCTTAGGACCTCTTCTATTTCTTATATATATCAATGATCTGCCTAATGTCTCTAATATTCTTAAACCTATATTGTTTGGTGATGATACTACCCTTATCTATTCAGACCCCAACCCACATACATTAAATAATGTTGTGAATAATGAATTAAAAAAGTCCACTTATGGATGTCAACAAACAAACTAACACTAAACATAGAAAAAACTTACTACATCTTATTTGGAAGCAAATCATCGAATGCAATTCAGGTACAGATAGTCAACATTAACATCAGTAATAAAAATGATGTAAAGTTTCTTGGCCTATTCCTAGACAAGGGATTCAACTTCAGCACCCACATTCAACACATAACTAAGCAAGTCTCTAAAACAGTTGGTATACTCTCCAAAATCCGATATTATGATCCTAACTCTGCTCTCCTCTCACTATATTATGCATTTATCTATCCCTATCTTAATTATGGTATCTGCACATGGAGGTCTACCACTGCAAACCACCTTAAGCCCATCATCACCCAGCAATAATCTGCTATCAGAATAATAACAAACTCTGCTTTCAGACAACACTCAGCTCCCTTGTTTAAATCCTTTAACTTGCTAAATATTAACTCCCTCCACACATTCTCTTGTGTCAACTACATTTACAAAACCCTGTTCTTAAATGCAAACCATGCTCTGAAACTCTCCCTGGACAGATGTAATAGGACCCATTATCACCACACCAGAAATAAATACCTCTTTGATATCCCCAGAGTCAAACATAATCTGTGTAAACACTCTATGCAAGTTAAGGGACCTAGTCTATGGAACTCACTCCCTAGTGAATTGAAAAGCTGTCAAACTTTTGCCTCATTTAAAAACAAAACCAAAAAGTACTTAATTTCTTTTTCGTAGTTTCCTACACTGAGCTTTAAATTTGCTCTGTATCTAGTGTTACCCAATCTCCCCATCTTTATGTACTTAACCCAAACTACTTTATCATTGTGTTCATTGCTGTCTTCTTTTATGTGCTAGCCATATGCTGTATTGTGCCTACTAATTTTTTTGTCAACTACCATTTAAGCTGTCATTGCAATCAATCTGAGCTACCTATGTGCTTTAATATACTTACAATTTTCTCTCATCTTTTTTTTTCTTGCTATGTAACTGTTATCATTTTTATAAATTTTGCAAGTATTTACCTACTTAAAATTTTCTTAGAATAAGGACCAGCCGAAACGCTGCGCATACTAGTGGCTTTACAAGAATGTAATTACTATGCTATGTATCCTATGTTATATATCTATGCTTTAAAATTGCTTTAAATTGCACTGTATCTATTGCTACCCAATCTCCCAATCTTTATGTACCCAATCTGAACATCTTTATTCATTGAGATCATTGCTGTCTTCTTATATGTGCTGCCAATCTGCTGTATGGTGTCTATTAATCTTATTTAAATTACCAATCAAGCTGTCAATGTAATCAATCAGAGCTTTAATATGCCAATGTGCTTTAATATACTTACTAAGCTCTCTCATCTAATTTTTTTTCTTGCAATGTATTTGTTATCATTTATTAACTCTGATAGAAATTACCTACTTAAAATTATCTGTTAGATTAAGGACCTGCCCGAAACGCTGCGCGTACTAGTGGCTTTACAAGACTATAAATACTGTACTATTCAATGTATTCTCACAAACCCAATGTACCTTCTTGTATATAAATAAATAAAATAAATAAATAAATAAATTAATCCTCACAATCCCAATGTACCTTCTTGTATATATATAAATAAATAAATAAATAAATAAATAAATAAATAAATAAATAACATATTCAGAGATTTGAATAGGGGTACTGAGTGATGTCTGGGGGCCAAAGATGGATATTGTCCAAATAGCAGCTTTGTGTTGAGTAATTAGAGGACGTAAATGATTTTGGGTAGTAGAACCCACAAATCTAATCTGTGTTTGGGTAGTAGAATCCACAATCTTATCCACTATCTATGACAATCATCACTTTAATGATCAAAATTGCAGATATTTTACAGCTCATGATGTAAACAATGTATTAACACATAATCACAATATCTCTGTAATTAACTTGAATGTAAGATCACTAAGCAAACATTTCGATGATGTTAGTGCCTTGATTGAAACTACTGATAACAAATTCTCTTTTAAATTAATATACTTTTTTTTTTTAGATATATACAAGAGTTGTTACATTCTTGTACAGTCACTAGTACGCGTAGCGTTTCGGGCAGGTCCCTGGAATACGATCCCCTGCCGCGAAGAATCGTTTTTTCATCCAAGTACACATTTTACTGTTGCGTTAAACAGAGGCTACAGTTAAGGAATTGCGCCCAGTAAATCCTCCCCGGCCAGGATAGGAACCCATGACATAGCGCTCGCGGAACTTACTGAAACGTGGTTGAAAGAGGATACTACTCAACTCTTTAACATGCCAAACTACTCAGCAATTCACAACTGTCGACCAATTCAGAGAGGTGGTGGTACTGCTCTTTACTACCACCAAGAACTGACATGCTTAAAAGTAATTAGAACTAGAGACTACTGTGGGGAGTATATCTTCGCCAGTTTCAGAGTCAAGGGTGCTGAGTCTGTCCTGACTGTGGGAGCAGTCTATAGAATTCCTAACACTGATGTGTCCGAATTCAACTCTAATCTTAGAAATCTAATACTAGATAACAGACTGAACAAAAACCATCTAATTATCGCAGGGGACTTTAATATTGACCTCTGCGAGCCTGAAAACCCTCCTGCTGCTAGTTTCCTCAACTGTATGAATTCCTGCTTCCTCATACCCTTAATCACTAAACCTACTAGAATCACTGACAGTACTGCCACAGCTCTTGATCACATCTGGACTAACATAACCTCTCCGCTTACTTCAGGGATAATCATCGATAGCACTACAGACCATTACCCCACATTTCTCCTAACTAACATTAACAAACCACCTCTAGAGACAAGGGAGATAAGCTTTAGGCTGCACAATGAAACTGCTATAGGCAATTTTATAGCTGCTGCTGCTAATGCCAACTGGGAGTCCGAATTAGGTAACAATAGGGGACATCAACCTAGCAGTGCACTCTTTTCTTCATAAAACTCTCAGCCTCTATAACACCCACTGTCTTATGCTAACGAAACAAGTTACAACTAAAAGGGTAAACTATCCTTGGCTTACATAGGGGATACTTAAATCCATTAATAAAAAACATGACCTTGAGAAGAAGTATAGGTTAGGAATCGTATTCAAAGAATTTTCAAAGAATTACTCATCATTGCTATCAAAGATAATTAGGAGAGCCAAAATTAAACACTACGAAGATAAATTTACCCACACAAAGGGCAACATTAAGAAAACATGGAGCACAATTTCATAAATATTGGGATCAAAGAAGATTTTAAATAACAAACCAATACTCCTGTCAAATAATGATGGTCTGCTTTCAGCCTCTGACACTGCTTTTGAGTTCAATAGGTTCTTCTCTTCCATTGGGTCATCCCTTGCAAATGATATTCCATCTTCCAGAACTAATATTCAGGATTATCTTACAGGTAACTATCCACAGTCTCTGTACCTAATGCCTACTAATTCCACTGATGTTACTGACATAATTCTTTCCCTTAAAACCAAGTCTAGTGCCCTTGAGGAGATACCAACTCTTATTTACAAAAAAGCCTCCAGATTATTGGCTCCTGCCATTGCATTGCTCTTCAACAAGTCACTTGAACTCCAAACCTTTCCAGATATTAAAAAAAAAACGAGAGTAACCCCTGTCCACAAATGTGGTGATCCCACTGATGTTAACAACTTCAGACCTATATCAATTCTGCCAAACTTGTCTAAAATATTTGAAAAACTTATCTACAAGCAGCTTAACTCTTATCTAGCAAAACACAATATACTTAGCTCTTGTCAATATGGCTTCAGAACCCCTAAAAGCACTAACGATGCACTTATTTGTATGATTAACGTGCTACATGCAGCTCTTGATAAAAATGAGTTCCATGTTGGGTTATTTGTGGACCTGCGTAAGGCTTTTGACACTGTCAACCACCAAAAACTTCTTAAATTACAACATTATGGAATCAGAGGTCGCTCCCTGCAGTACCTAAAGTCTTACCTTACTGACAGGCTCCAATATGTTTCTGTGAATAATCCAATTTCTCCCACCCTACCTATCAACATTGGTGTTCCCCAGGGGAGCATACTTGGCCCTCTTCTCTTTCTCATCTACATTAATGACCTCCCAAATGCCTCCCAACATCTCAAACTAATTTTATTTGCTGACGACACGACCGTCATTTACTCCAGTCCTGACCCCCTTGCTCTAAATGTCACAGTGAATACTGAGCTAAATAAAGTCCATCACTGGCTAACTGCCAACAAGCTAACCCTCAATATTGACAAAACTTTCTATATTTTGTTTCGCAATAAATCCTCAAATCTAATAAATCTCAGGATTAACAATACCCTCAACAAAAGGTTCCAGGAGGTCTTTACAATAGAACAGGGAGAAGTCACGGCACTAGGAGAGGTGGCAGCAAACCAGGTGACCTTGGAAAGGTTCAAAATTACAAGAGATAAGGTCAAGAAGTACCTATTGGAGCTGGATGTGAGAAAAGCTGTTGGGCCGGATGGAATCTCACCATGGGTATTGAAAGAGTGTGCAGGAGCACTTTGCTTGCCACTCTCTATAGTGTATAGTAAGTCACTGGAAACGGGAGACCTACCAGAAATATGGAAGACTGCTAATGTAGTACCAATATTTAAAAGTACAGTCATTTATGTACAGTCTCCATGGTGTAGTGGTAAGACACTCGCCTGGCGTTCAGCGAGCGCTATGTCATGGGTTCGTATCCTGGCCGGGGAGGATTTACTAGGCGCAATTCCTTAACTGTAGCCTCTGTTTAACGCAACAGTAAAATGTGTACTTGGATGAAAAAACGATTCTTCGCGGCAGGGATCGTATTCCAGGGACCTGCCCGAAACGCTTTGCGTACTAGTGGCTGTACAAGAATGTAACAACTCTTGTATATATCTCAAAAAAAAAAAAAAAAAAAAAAAAAAAAAAAAAAAAAAAAAAAAAAGGTTGACAGACAAGAGGCACTGAACTACAGGCCAGTGTCCTTAACTTGTATACCATGCAAGGTGATGGAGAAGATTGTGAAAAAACCTAGTAACACATCTGGAGAGAAGAGACTTCGTGACAACCCATCAACAGGGTTCAGGGAGGGTAAATCTTGCCTTACAGGCTTGATAGAATTCTACGATCAGGTGACAAAGATTAAGCAAGAGAAAGAAGGATGGGCGGACTGCATTTTTTTGGACTGTCGGAAAGCCTTTGACACAGTACCCCATAAAAGGTTGATGCATAAGCTTGTCAACATTTTGTATTTGTGCTGCTTTTTCAGTCATGTTCCCCCTTTTTTCTTATCTTTACTTGTATTTGTTCTCAACACATTTTATTCTTTATGCTCAATTAGTATTAAGTTCTTGATATTAATGTTCTTCCTGCCCGAAACGCATTGCGTAATAGTGGCTTTAGGCATTATATGTACTAGCTCTATCTATAATTCGATCCATTAATGTAACTTCACTTGTATGTATATACTTTACCTGAATAAACATATTTATATTTATATTTATATTTATATTTATATTTAAGCTGGAGAAACAGGCAGGAGTGACTGGTAGGGCGCTCCAGTGGATAAGGGAGTACCTAAGCAACAGGAAGCAGAGATTTACAGTGAGGGGTGAGACCTCAGAATGGCCTGAAGTCACTAGTGGAGTCCCACAGAGCTCTGTGCTTGGACCTATCCTGTTTCTGATATACGTAAATGATCTCCCAGAGGGTATAGACTCATTCCTCTCAATGTTTACTGACGACGCCAAAATTATGAGAAGGATTAAGACAGAGGAGGACAGCTTGAGGCTTCAAGAAGACCTGGACAAGCTGCAGGAATGGTCGAACAAATGGCTGTTAGAGTTTAACCCAAGCAAATGTAATGTAATGAAGATAGGGGTAGGAAGCAGGAGACATGATACAAGGTATCACTTGGGAGATGAAATACTTCAAGAGTCAGAGAGAGAGAAAGACCTGAGGGTTGATATCACGCCAGACCTGTCCCCTGAAGCTCATATCAAGAGGATAACATCAGCAGCATATGCCAGGTTGGCTAACATAAGAACGGCCTTTAGAAACTTGTGTAAGGAATCTTTCAGAACATTACCTTGATAACTTGATACCTTGAGGTGCTTCTGGGGCTTAGCGTTCCCGCGGTCCGATCATCGACCAGGCCTCCTGGTTGCTGGACTGATCAACCAGGCTGTTGGACGCGGCTGCTCGCAGCCTGACGTATGAGTCACAGCCTGGTTGATCAGGTATCCTTTGGAGGTGCTTATCCAGTTCTCTCTTGAACACTGTGAGGGGTTTGCCAGTTATGTCCCCTATGTGTAGTGGAAGCGTGTTGAACAGTCTCGGGCCCCTGATGTTGATAGAGTTCTCTCTCAGAGTACCAGTTGCACCTCTGCTTTTCAACGGGGGTATTCTGCACATCCTGCCATGTCTTCTGGTCTCATGTGATGTTATTTCTGTGTGCAGGTTTGGGACCAGCCCCTCTAATATTTTCCACGTGTAAATTATTATGTATCTCTCCCGCCTGCGCTCAAGGGAATACAGATTTAGGCTCTTTAGTCGGTCCCAATAGTTTAGATGTTTTACTGAGTGGATTCTAGCAGTAAAGGACCTCTGCACGCTCTCCAGGTCAGCAATTTCTCCAGCTGTGAAAGGGGCTGTCATTGTGCAGCAGTACTCCACTCTAGAGAGCACAAGCGTTTTGAAAAGTGTCATCATCGGTATAGCATCTCTAGTGTGAAAAGTTCTTGTTATCCAACCTGTCATTTTTCTTGCAGTTGTGACGGCTACTTTATTGTGTTCTTTAAAGGTAAGGTCTTCCGACATGAGTACACCCAGATCCTTTACATTGCCTTTTCGTTCTATGTTATGATTTGCCTGAGTTTTGTACGTGGTTTCCGTTTTTATATTTTCATTTTTTCCATAGCGCATGAGCTGGAACTTATCTTCGTTAAACACCATATTATTTTCTGTAGCCCATAGAAAGACCTGATCTACATCTGACTGGAGGTTTGCCGTGTCCTCTATGTTGCCTACTCTCATGAAGATCCTAGTGTCATCTGCAAAGGATGATACAGTGCTATAGGTTGTGTTCTTGTCTATGTCCGATATGAGGATGAGAAAAAGTACTGGAGCAAGCACAGTACCCTGGGGGACTGAGCTCTTAACGGTTGATGGGCTGGATTTTATTTTGTTGACTATTACACATTGGGTTCTGTTGGTCAGGAAATTGTAGATCCATCTGCCTATTTTTCCGGTAATTCCTTTTGAGCGCATTTTATGTGCAATAACACCATGGTCACATTTATCAAAAGCTTTTGCGAAATCTGTGTAAATTACATCAGCGTTTTGTTTGTCTTCCATAGCATCTAATGCCATATCATAGTGGTCCAGCAACTGCGACAGGCAAGAGCGCCCTGTTCTGAAACCATGTTGTCCGGGGTTATGGAGATGCTGTGATTCCATGTATTTTGTGATCTTACTTCTTAGCACTCTCTCAAAATTTTTTATGATGTGCGATGTTAGTGCTATCGGTCTGTAATTTTTTGCCTCTGCCTTATTTCCTCCTTTATGAAGTGGTGCTATCTCTGCTGTTTTTAGTATATCAGGAATAACGCCAGTATCTAGGCTTTGTCTCCACAGAATGTGAAGGGCCTGCGATAGTGGTTTTTTTCAGTTCTTGATGAATATGGAGTTCCAAGAATCCGGGCCTGGTGCAGAGTGCATAGGCATACTGTTTATGGCTTCTTCAAAATCCAGTGGGGATAGGGTGACGTCTGATATATGATTTGATGTTGGTATCATATCCATGAAAAATTCATTTGGGTTATCGATCTTTAGTGCGTTTAATGGCTCGCTGAAGACAGAGTCGTACTGCTTCCCCAGTAGCTCGCTCATTTCTTTGTTGTCATCGGTGAAAGTTCCATCTTCCTTTCGCAGGGGCCCGATACTAGATGTGGTTTTTGATCTTGACTTTGCATAGGAGAAAAAATATTTCGGATTTCTCTCTATTTCACTGATGGCCTTTTGCTCTCTTTGCCTCATTATATACCACATATGTCAGACCAATCCTGGAGTATGCGGCTCCAGCATGGAGTCCATATCTAGTCAAGCATAAGACTAAACTGGAAAAGGTTCAAAGGTTTGCCACCAGACTAGTACCCGAGCTGAGAGGTATGAGCTACGAGGAGAGACTATGGGAATTGAACCTCACTTCGCTGGAAGACAGAAGATTTAGGGGGACATGATCACCACATTCAAGATTCTCAAGGGAATCGACAGGGTTGATAAAGACCGGCTATTTAACACAAGGTGCACCCGCACTAGGGGACACAGGTGGAAACTGAGTGCCCAAATGAGCCACAGATATTAGAAAGAACTTTTTTAGTGTCAGAGTGGTTGACAAATGGAATGAATTAGGAAGTAATGTGGTGGAGGCTGACTCCATACACAGTTTCAAGTGTAAATATGATAGAGGCCAATAGGCTCAGGAACCTGTTCACCTGTTGCTTGACGGTTGAGAGGCGGACCAAAGAGCCAGAGCTCAACCCCCGCAAGCACAACTAGGTGAGTTCAATTAGGTGAGTACCCTAATTTGTAACAAAGTAGATGGCAAATTCCTTGGCGTTCTCATTGACTTCAAGCTGAATTTCCAGGGACACATTCTAAATATATCAAAAAAAGTTTCAAAACTGTTGGCATTCTTTCTAAGATCAGATATTATGTACCCCGACCTGCCCTGGTGACTCTCTATTACTCCCTCATCTATCCATATCTCAACTATGGTATTTGTGCTTGGGGTTCTACTACCCAAAATCATTTACGTCCTCTAATTACTCAACACAAAGCTGCTATTAGGACAATATCTAGTTCTGGCCCCAGACATCACTCGGTACCCTTGCTCAAATTTCTGAATATGTTAGATATTAAGTCACTGCACATCCTCTAATGTGTAGTTTATATATATAAAAAGTTGAACTGTAATGTCAATCCTGACCTTAAAAGCTTCCTAGAAGGTTGTAACAGATCCCATGAGCACCACATCAGAAACAAATACCTATTTGATATTCCAAGAGTACGACTTAGTCAAACTTGAAATGCTTTACAAATCAAGGGACCTTGAATGTGGAATGACCTTCCCAATTATGTTAAAGACTGTACCTCTCCCAACCAGTTTAAGATAAAAACAAAGTACCACCTAATTAACTCAATATAACCTACCTCACCCCTAAATGTGAACCCATGTCAATCCATGTCTACGATTTTAAACAATACTGTTTGTTGACCAAATTGTATTTTTGCTTTTTTCTACCATGTTTCCCCTTCCCCTTTTTTCATTTTTGTCTGATTTTTTCTCAACACAATTTATACTTTAATCTAAGTTAGTATTAAGTTTTAGTCCTAGTGTTTTTTCCTGCCCGAAACGCTTTGTGTAACAGTTTATTTATTTATTTATTTTATTTATTATATTGTGACAGTAACGTGTTGGAAATGGTGGTCGGCAGTCTTCCAAATAGCAGATGTCAATGCTGGGCCACATACATGTAAGTTATAAAAAAAAGGAAAAAAAAGAGTAACTGCTTGTCTGATAATCTGTGGTAAGGTAAGGTAAGATACACAAAAACACAAAATATAAAAAAATGCACTTTACTTAATCTAGAAAACAAATAAAATAAAGACAATTCCTTGGCATTTAAAATAACGTAAAAGTAAAACACGTAAAAATATATATAACAAACTGAAAAGGGGGAACTGGTTACGTTAACAGGAATACAAAGATAAATGGTGCTGGGAATATATGCGCAAGCTATCAACCTCTATTTTATCACACAAGGTGAGTCAAGTAGGTGTTCACAGCAAGAGCACTAGATATATTCTGACTGGAGAACTGCTGTGCGGTCCTGACATTGGCTTGCGAGGAATGTGATTGGCGTGGAGCTGGAGTGGTGTGTTTTTGAACGGCCAATGAGAATGCAGGACGGCCGCAAGTCGGTAGTTTGGCTGGGAGTAGCAGTTGGCTGGTCGACCAGGTGTGCAGGAGTGGAGGGAGGAGGGAGTTGCAGGTGCGTGTGGCTGTCTTGATATATACGTTTAAGCCACTGAAAACGTATCTTGAATATTGGGTTGGACGTGACGCTAGAAGAAGGAGCAGGCTCAATCTCTGGGAAGAGATTATCATCACAATATATATATAAGAAGGTAAATTGAGATTGTGAGGATACATAGCATAGTAATTACATTCTTGTAAAGCCACTAGTATGCGCAGCGTTTCAGGCTGATCCTTATTCTAAGAAAATTTTAAGTAGGTAAATACTTGCAAAATTTATAAAAATGATAACAGTTACATAGCAAGAAAAAAATAAAAGATGAGAGAAATTGTAGGTATATTAAAGCACATAGGTAGCTCAGATTGATTGCAATGACAGCTTGAATGGTAGTTTAACAAAAATTAGTAGGTACAATACAACATATGGCTAGCACATATTCTTGTCGATTGACAGTTGAGAGGCGGGACCAAAGAGCCAAAGCTCAGCCCCCGCAAGCACAATTAGGTGAGTACAATTAGGTGAGTACATAAAAGAAGACAGCAATGAACACAATGATAAAGTAGTTTGGGTTAAGTACATAATGATGGTAGATTGGTAACACTAGATACAGAGCAAATTTAAAGCTCAGTGTAGGAAACTACGAAGATGAAATTACGTACTTTTTGTTTTTGTTTTAAATGAGGCAAAAGTGTTACAGTTTTTCAATTCACTAGGGAGTGAGTTCCATAGACTAGGTCCCTTAATTTGCATAGAGTGTTTACACAGATTAACTTTGACCCTGGGGATATCAAAGAGATACTTATTTCTGGTGTGGTGATAATGGGTCCTATTACATCTGTCCAGGGAGAATTTCAGAGCATGGGTTGCATTTAAGAACAGGGTTTTGTAAATGTAGTTGACACAAGAGAAAGTGGGGAGGGAATTAATATTTAGCAAGTTTAGGAATTTAAACAAGGGAGCTGAGTGTTGTCTGAAAGCAGAGTTTGTTATTATTCTGATAGCAGATTATTGCTGGGTGATGATGGGCTTAAGGTGGTTTGCAGTGGTAGACCCCCCATGCACAGATACCATAATTAAGATAGGTGTAGATTAGTGCATAATATAGTGAGAGGAGAGCAGAGTTTGGAACATAATATCTTATTTTAGAGAGTATACCAACTGTTTTAGAGACTTTCTTTGTTATGTGTTGAATGTGGGTGCTGAAGTTGAGTCTCTTGTCTAGGAATAGGCCAAGAAACTTGCAATCATTTTTATTACTGATGTTAATGTTGTCTATCTGTAGCTGAATTGCATTCGATGATTTGCTTCCAAATAAGATGTAGGTCTTTTCTATGTTTAATGTTAGTTTGTTAGTTGACATCCATAAGTGGACATTTTTTTAATTCATTATTCACAACATAATTTAGAGTATGTGGGCTAGGGTCTGAATAGATAAGGGTAGTATCATCAGCATACAATATGGGTTTAAGAATGTTAGAGACATTAGTCAGATCATTGATATATATAAGAAATAGAAGAGGTCCTAAGATGCCCTGTGGCACTCCAACGGTAATTGGTAAAGTGGAAGAAGTTGTATCATTGATGGTTACACATTGGTGTCTGTCACTAAGATAGGATCGGATGTAATCAAGGGCAATGCCTCGGATTCCATAATGCTGGGGTTTAAGTAAGAGGTAGTTGTGATGAACAGTATCAAAGGCTTTTCTTAGGTCAATTAGAGTCCAATTGGAAACTCATTTTTGTCAAGGGCTGAGTAGATTACGTCAAGGAGACTAATGATTGCATCATTGGTGCTCTTTTGGGACCGAAGTCAAACTGGCAGGGCTCAGTATGTCGAATTTTACGAGGTAGGAATAGAGCTGTTTGTAGATAATTTTTTCAGATATTTTATAGAATTGGTAGATTTGATATTGGTCTATAATTGTTTATGTCCTCCGGATTGCCTCCTTTATGGACTGGCGTTACTCTTGCTTTTTTAAGGATATCAGGGAAGGTGTGACACTCTATAGATTTGTTGAACAGTAGAACTATGGGTGGGGCAAGGGCATGGGAGGCGCTCTTGTATACAATGGACGCAATTTCACTGGTGTTCCTGCCTTTGTTTTAGAGAGTGTATGATGGACACAACATCTGCCGGGCTGATTGGTGAAAGTAGAAGAGAGTTTGGATAGCTGCCTGAGAGATATGTGTTAATATGTGTCTGAGTCTGGGGAATTTACTGTCAAGATTAGCACCAACCGATGAAAAGAAGCAGCTATAGACAATTTTATAACTGCTGCTGCTAATGTCAACTGGGAGTCCGAGTTAGGTAACATAGGGGACATCAACCTAGCAGGCAATCATTTCTTCAAAAAACTCTCAGCCTTTATAACACCCACTGTCCTATGCTTACGAAACAGTCACAACCAAAAGGCTTAAGAATCC
>WNGS01166368.1:14586-26984 GCA_020271785.1 Procambarus virginalis
GAGCTTCATCGCAAAATACTGAACATTTTCCAGTCTCCTTATGTGTTTTTTTCAGGTTGGGGCTCCATGATGGGGCTGCATACTCTAAGGCTGGTCTCACGTATGCAGCGTAAAGCGCTCTAAATGCCTGCTTACTTAGGTTTCTGAATGATGTTCTAACTTTTGCTAGTGTAGAGTACTCTGCTGTCATTATCCGATTTATATGTGCCTCAGAAGTTAGATTTGGTGTTATCTTGAGGTTATCTTGAGGTTATCTTGAGATGATTTCGGGGATTTTTTAGTGTCCCCGCGGCCCGGTCCTCGACCAGGCCTCCACCCCCAGGAAGCAACCCGTGACAGCTGACTAACACCCAGGTACCTATTTACTGCTAGGTAACAGGGGCATAGGGTGAAAGAAACTCTGCCCAATGTTTCTCGCCGGCGCCTGGGATCGAACCCAGGACCACAGGATCACAAGTCCAGCGTGCTGTCCGCTCGGCCGACCGGCTCCCTTTGGACCGGACGACCGGCTCCCTTTGGACCGGACGACCGGCTGTTACGTCCACTCCCAAGACTCTTTCTCGAGTCATCACAGGTAGGTAGTTTCCCTCCATTGTGCACTGTCCCTTTGGTCTTCTGTAACATATTCCCATTTCCATAACTGTACTCTTACTCATATTGAACTACTGCAGCCATTTTTTTATCTTTTGTGCAACTTGTTCAAATTCTCTTGTAGGATCCTTCATTCCTTATCTGTCAAAATTTGTCTCATTAACTTCGTGACATCTGCAAACATGGACATATAGGACTCGACTCCTGTGGACATGTCGTTTTCGTATATTAGAAATAGAACTGGTCCCAACACCGTTCCCTGAGGTACTCCACTCGTTACTGTTTGCCATTCCAGCCTTTCGCCCCTTACTGTTACTCTGGTCTTCTGCCTGTTAGGTAATTCCTTACCCATGATAGGGCTTTTCCGCTTACTCCCGCCAACATATCAAATTTGAATAGCAGTCATCACATATACAGTGCGGTACTGTATCAAAGGTTTTTTGGCAGCTCAGAATTACTCAATCTGCCCATATTTCCCCGTCCTGCCTTATTCTTGTCATTTATCATAGAATTCCAGATGGTTTGTTAGGCATGATTTCCCTTCCCTGAACCATATTGGTGCTTATTTAAATACCTAATTCTCTCTAAGTGTGTACCCATTCTTAATCACTTTGCAGGTGTACCGGTCTGTAGTGCCTCTTTCCTATCTTCTTTCTTAAAAATTTATAACACATTTGAATTCTTCCAGCAACTGGGTAAATCTCCCTTCGTAAGTGACATTAAAGATCATTGCTAGAGGCACTCTGAAGGACTGCACTGCCTCTTTTAGTATCCACGGTGATATGTTGTCTGGTCCAACTGCTTTAATCCAGTGTTGCTGGTTGTTTCATTACTTCCTGTGCTGTCACCTCTATATCTGATAGTCTCTCGTCTAGGGTAATCTCCTCTTCTAACAATGGAAGCTGCTCAGGCTCGGTTGTTAACACACTATGGAATCTGGAGTTCAGTGCCTCGTAGATTTCCTTATCACTTCCTGAATATGCCCCGACTGTTTTCCAGTGTCTTGTCACTTTGTCGTTCACCGACATTCTCCTTCTTAAATGACTATGTAGTAATTTAGGAAGCTTTTTCTGCTCTGATCACAATATCGTTCTCATAATTGTTTTCGATACTTTCCTTATAATAATATATTCGTACCTAGCACTGTGGCAACTGTTCCTGTTGTCCTATGTCCTTTGTCGTCTATACTTCCTCCTGCTTCTTAGTGTCTACTCTCCTTTCCCAGACCTCTTGTCCCGTGGCCACAAGCAGAGAAGAGGTTTCCTTGTCACCATGTTTCATCATGTAAACAAATCCCCAAGGGCCGTGATGAGGGTTCGAACCTACGCACGCAATGTCCCCAGCTGCGCTTTAGTCAACTGTGTCACGACATGGTAAAAGGAATTGCAACCTGGATGCTACTGCCTTCAATAGGATCCCGAAGCTTCTCCGAAGCCTAATCGGGGTTTCACACAATTCCCCGTTGCACCCGGGCTCTGTCAACCAAATGTTTTACCTCTTTGCTCTTACTTCAATACACACAGAAATCACAATAACGTGATATATCTAAGGAACAATTCCACAAGGGCCGTGAAGAGGGTTCGAACCTACGGATGTTGATTGACATTTGGTTGACAGAGCCCGGGGTGCATGGGGGGAATTGTGTGAAACCCCAATTGGGCCTCGGAGAAGCTTCGGGATCCTAGTGAAGGCAGTAGCACTCCAGGATGCAATTTTGTTTAACCATGTTGTGGTACAGTTGACTGAGGCGCAGCTGGGAACATCTCATGCATTGGTTCGAATCCTCATCACGGCCCTTGTGGATTTCTTCATCTAATATATCATGCTATTGTAATTTCTGCGTGTATTCATCATGTAGTCAAAGATAATTTTGTCAAGACATTGTGTCTGTCAAAGACAGACACAATGATCATTTGCTCCTAGTGGTATTTCATGTTCCAAATTCTTGATGTTTTCCTCATTATGGGTGAAAATCAGGTCCAATACTCTTGGAGTATCCCCTCCGCTTTTCCTTGTGTCTTCCTTCACATTTTGTGCTAGGAAATTTCTGTCTATAACTTCCACTAGTTTTGATCCCTACGTGTTTCCCTCCATGGGGATTCCTTGATTCCCAATCAATCTCTCTGTGTTTAGGTCCCCTATGACCAGCAGTTTTGCTCTCAGTCTGCGAGCTGTTGTTGCTTTCATATGGCATTTATCTATACATTGTGGCACGTACTTTACTTTATAAGGAGCTCATGTACCACTAGAGTACACGACGTACAAACACCTTCTAGTGGTTCCCTTGGTGCCACTGTCCACCTAAGGAGAGCACCTTAGTCATCCACAGAGTAGAGTTCACGCTGAACCCAACCATGCCCCCCGTGGTGAGGAAGGTAGGCCTACCATTCTCGTGTCTTCTACCCTGTGAATGATAGTTAGTGGGTTATTATCAGTGAATACTTGTACAGGTGACAACCGTCCTCCCCTCCACCCCCAACATATACGTCAAAATGCTGCAGGGCCATCACCTGGGCGAGTGCTTCTTTTTCCACTGTGCTGTATGCCCGTTGGTGTTTAAGAAACATCTGGGAATAGAAGGTGACTGGATCGTGTACTTCGTCCTTCTGCGCCAACATGGAACCAGCTTCCACATCACTGGCATCCACTTACTATGTGAACCCCTTCAAGAAATCCGGGGACGTCAGTACGGGTAACTCCGTCAACAGCTTCTTCATTTTTACAAAGGACCCCTCACGGGAGCTACTCAACTTCCACCTGGAGCTTTTAGATAACAACTCCATTAACGGGCTGGCTCCAGTGGCAAAATTTGTACAGAAACTCTGGTAGTAAATTATCATTTCCAAAAGTAACGCAACAGTTCCTTCTGCATACGGGGCACAGAGTAATTGTTAATTGTCTCGACCTTCTGGTCTACCGGAGCCACTTCACCTTGTCCCACTATGAATCCAAGGTACTCCGGAACAGCGCCTTGAGTCGAGTCATATGCTCCTCCCAGCTGTCTTCATACACAACTATATCATCTTTGTACACCGTGCACCACTCAGTACTTCATTCATCATCCTCTGGAAACAGCTTTCACTATTTTTCATCCCGTTCGACCAGCTCGAGATGTTTGAGAGGTGGGCTCCTCCCGCTCAGGTCTACATGGTCTCCTTCATCGGAAACTCCTGACTCACCTTCAAGCACATAACCAAAGCTTTCCTCTCCTTCCCCAGTCGGAGGGGGTTCTTGATCGCAGCTATCGACTACGTCCTGGAAATACGGTTTCAACAGGTTCACATGGCACACTTGGGTCTTATGTGGTCGGATCGGTTTACTCACCTCGTAATTTACCTTCCCTATCTTCTTCACGACTGAATAGGGCCCACTGAATCATGACTCGGTCACGCTAATCTTACGCAGTTGTTATCTCGGTCCTTTTCGGTAGCAGAACCATCACCTTGGCATCCACCTCGAACTCCCTTGTTGCAGCATTTCGGTCATACCACGAAAATATTTTGCTCGGAGCTGCCTTTACGTCTTTCGCCGCCAACCCTATGGCCCATGACAAATGCTCCTTGAACGTTCGAACATACTATTCTACGGCCACGGGCTTTTTCTCGGACGTCAGTAGCTCCATCAGCATCAACAAAAGATCTCTCACCACGTGCCTATATACCAGTTGAAAAGCTGAGAATCTCAATGACTCCACCACCGCTTCCCTTACCGTAAATAGAGCAAGGGTAAAGACCTTCGTCCCACTCCGCTTCTTGCTCGGCGCAGAAAACTCTCAACATCGTCTTCAGAGTTCCATGGAACCTCTCAATCATTCCTTGTGACTGTGGTCTAATAAGAAGAACTAAACTGTGCGAGATTCTAACTCGCCCTAGTCTGATGGAACCTTTTAGACAGGAACAGGAACCGCATGAGGGGTAAAAGTTAAAGCACGATAGAGGCGAGAGGAAGGATATTGCAAGGACCGCGCAAGATAGCGAAGACAGTAGCGATCACGGCGGTCCTGGAGAGATAGGAAGCCAGTGTCAACATACAAGCTGAGGACGGGAGTCGAACGAAGGGCACCAGAACTGAGGCGCAACTCAGTATGGTGCAAAGCATCAAGACGGCAAAGAGTAGAAGGAGAAGCAGACGAGTAAGCAGGGCAACCATAATCGAGCTTAGACAGGACGAGAGAGGAATGTAAAGCGAGTAGAGTGCGTCTATCCACTCCCCAAGAAGTATGGGACAATACCAAAAGGAGGGTAAGGGCCTTTGGAGAATTCCACACGGAGGTAAGAGATAGGGGGCGACCAAGACAAACGAGTGTCAAAAATCAACCCCAAAAGCTTAGCGGAATCTTTGTACACAATAGGGTGACCATAAAGCGACAAAAAAGGATGAAGAAAAACACGCTGAGTAAAATTCATAGCACAGGTCTTAGATGTAGAGAACTTGAAGCCATGATCGGTGGCCCAAGACGACACGGCATCAATCGCAAGTTGAAGCTGGTGTTGAAGGAGAGGCGAATCATCACCCTGACAGCAAAGGGTAAGATCGTCGACATAGAGAGCGGAGAAGACGCCAGAAGGAAGCGAGGAAAGAAGACTATTGAGGGCAACCAGAAAAAGAGAAGTGCTCAGAACACTATCCTGGGGCATACTTTTGTATTGCTGAAAAGAGGCAGAGAGAGCGGTACCAAGCCTCACCCGAAAGAAACGACGAGAGAGGAAGCTTTGGAGAAAGAGAGGGAGATGACCACAAACGCCAAAAGAATGAAACTGGGATAGAATATGATATCGCCAAGTGGTGTCGTAAGCCTTTTCCAGGTCAAAAAGGACGGCAATAACACAGGTCTTCACATCAAAAGCAGTATGAATGTAGACCTCCAAGTTCACCAGGACATCTGTTTTGCTGCGGCACTTGCGGAAACCAAATTGAGAAGGGGAGAGGTGGTGATGGTGTTCTAAGAACCACATCAGACGAACGTTTACCATACGTTCAAAGAGTTTGCAGACCCAACTTGTGAGGGCAATACTGCAAAAGTCCTTAGAGGATGTTCCCAGAGACCCTGGTTTGCGAACAGGGAGGACAACGGCATCGAGCCAGTCCTCAGGGACTGACGACGACTCCCAGATCCGATTATACAGACTCAGTAAATACTGAGACGTGCATAGAGGGAGATGGCGAAGCATCTCATAATGAATGCCATTGGAACCCGCCGCCGTAGAACCGCAGAGGGCCAGGGCAGACCGAAGTTCAAAAAGAGAGATGGGATCGTTATATGGAAGGCGAAGATGAGTAGAGAAATCCAAAGGACAAGATTCAAGGGCAGGTTTACGAAGAAGGAAAGATTGGGGAAGATGAAGACCAGAGCTAACAGAAGAAAAGTGGGAACCCAGTTCGGTAGCGACCTGCAATGGGTCCGCCACAAGAGTACCACGGAGGTGAAGGACTGGTGAGACATCGGGAACGAACTTACCCGCTATCTTGCGGATGCGCTTCCAGATCTGCGGCAGAGGAGTTTCGGACGTAATGGTGGAGACATAAGATGCCCAACAATCACGTTTAGCCGTACGGATGGCCCTACGGGCCACCGCACTCGCTTTCCGAAATAAAAGAAAAGAATCGGCCGTCTGCCGGCGGCGGTGTCTCTTCCAGGCTGCACACTTACAGCGGACAGCCCGAGCACAGTCTGTATTCCACCAGGGAACGCACTTCCGTGGGCCCCGAGAGGAAGAGCGAGGAATAGAGCGGAGGGCAGCGTCGAAGACGGTGTCATGAAAAAGGAGGAGAGAGCGAGGGAGAGGCAGAAGGGAGAGGTCAGAGAGAGCAGCACTGAGGGTAAATAGGTTCCAGTCTGCCTTAGCAAACTGCAACCTAGGGAAGGAGAGGGGGGGCGAAAAAAAAAGGTAACAAGGATGGGGAAATGGTCACTACCATGGAGGTCATCAAGAACCTGTCACGTGAAATCTATGTAAAGAGAAGACGAGCAAAGAGAAATATCAAGACAGGAAAGGGTGCGAGTCCGAGAGCCCAAATGTGTGAGCTCACCAGAATTCAGAAGAGACAGAGAAGAAGAGAGGATGAACGGTTCAAGAAGGCGACCCGGGTGTTCGTCAGAACATCACCCCAAAGAGAATGACGACAATTGAAATCACCCAGCAGGAGCACAGGCTCCGGCAAGGAGTCCAGTAGGTGTTTCAGATCGGGAAGAAAAAACGGGACACTCGGGGGGAGATAAATGGAACAAACGGTGTACCATTTCCTCACAAAGATACGAGCAGCAGAACAATGGAGAGGCGAAGGAAAAAGTAAGGGGACAAAGGGAACATCAGAGCGATCAAGAGAGCAGAAGAGTTAGAAGCCCCAGCAACAACCGGGGGGGGGGAGAAAGGAATAGCCACGAAAGCGACCAGGACGAGCACCAAGCATCGGCTCCTGGAGACAGACACAAAGGGGCGAAAACTGCGAAATCAGAAGCTGGAGTTCGAGGAAATTGGCGTAATAACCTCGAACGTTCCATTGAAGAATAGACATCGACGAGAAGAGGAAGGACAACAACAGAGAACAACGAAGAGACAAAGGCGAAAAGGGAACACAGCACGTTAAAGAAGCGCAGGATCACGGTCAGGGTCAGCGTCAGCGGACATGGGTTAGTCGCTCCTAAGCCCAAGGCTGAGGCCTGATTCCCACACTAGCGACAACGGCCAATGCAAGCCAATTAAGTGCCTCTTTACTGTACCGTAATCACCTGAATCACTCAATGATAACATGGAATAGGCAGTTTGGGCTTTTCCGGTTAACAGACTGAATCATAATTGGCCAATTCTTTTTAAGCCAGTCTAAAGATATTACTAACTTTTCAAAAGTAGTAAAAAAATTTACACTTTCTTTTCATTAAATTTAAGCACCATCTTAATGTTTCAGACTGGGTTAAAACCACTACTACTCTCATGTATACCACCTAACCGTAACACATCCAGCTCATGTTGTCAATGTCTATCTCGCTCTGCCATTTCCTTCCACCAAGACCAATGGAAACTCTGAACAAGAGGAAAGGGTCCCGCTGGAGATGCCATTACTGTTACAAACTTTTCATCCGTAACCGGGTTCTTTTAAACTGATCCTTTTCAAGTCCCGAGATCCATAACCTCGGAGGAAATGCAATGAAGTGTTTAAGTAAGAGGAATAAAATGAAGCATAAAGGTCTTCCTTGCAACACTAGCCCTCACGCTAGCTTTATTCTACAGTGATGTCTTCCAGTGCTCCACTAGCCCTCTCGCTAGCACGCTCAAACAATGAAGTCTTTCAGCACTCCATTTGCTCACTTGCTAGCACGCTTCAAAGGGGAAGTCTTCCAACGTTCCACTAGCATCGTTGCTAGTACGTTCCTGCAGAGGCATCCCAAGGTCGACCAGTGTACTGATTCACTCTCTTTTAAAGTGAATCTACTGATTCACTCTACTGAATCAGTAGATTCAGTGTACTGATTCACAGACTAGAAGCAATCTACCGTCGCAGTCTACACAGCCTGTAATGCTGGATATCAACGGTGTATACTTTTGACCAATCGCTCTGCGATTGTGGCCGCTCTACTTTCTCACATCTCTACTCACGACGACAGGAACAAATGAAGCAAATTTTCCGAGGTTAGGCAATCCTCCACCTCTAGCGACTCCTCAGTTGCTTTCGGAAACTGTCGAACAACAGCTCCTTTTACCAGCTAATCAGATGTCTTTCCTGCGATTCCAGGCAGAGGGCTGGGTGTAGACAGCACCCTACACTAAAGGTAACCTTGGCCACGGCAATTGCGGCGACCTTTCTTCAGCTGCGGCGACCTTCGAGGCCTTCCAGTAGGCTGAAAGGCCTTCCGAACCTTCCAGCCTTCTCGTTGGTTCCCAGTGGTGGGCAATCAACGTCGCAGCCATCACTGACAATGCCTGAACCTGCTGCCGACGCTGGGATCATCCCTGCACTTCTGCACCTTGCCATACAAATTGCTGGCACTCACCATGCACTGTTTGTTACTAAAATCAACGCTCTTTATGCTACAAATGGTTTGGCAATCATCACTGTTCCTGATACAATACTTGCTACTCCTGCATCGGCGACACCTGCTCCTACACCAATCACCATCTCTGACCGGCTGCGGCCGTGCTGTCTACACCAGCCGACAGTTTTTCCTCGACACCAACTAAGACTAAGACTTAAGAGGGAAAAAATATCTATTGGGCGAGCGGGAAGTGGGGATAGAAGTGATGGGAAAGGAAATATAGTAGGAGGAGAAAAAGTGCCAGGGCTTAACCCGGCTGCGTGTCAATTGGTTTAGGCATTCGAGGCAAGAACTAAGGTCGAGTGTTTGAGCGACAACAACAGGTCCGAGGTTCATCACGAAACTCACACATCATCGCAGTGATTGGCTCAAAAGCGTCAGGGCTGAAATTTACGGATGGTAGGTGCTGGGTGTTGGAGTTATAAATCAACGAAATACAGAGTTAGGAGGAGGAGGATCATGGATAGTGGAGAAGAGATCATGTGTGTTGCGTGGACGTCCATGAGCGTGTAGGAGAAAGTCAATGTGTTGTTCGTTCATGGTCTGTAAATCTCTTTGTCTAGTAAAGTTTTCCAATAAAGATTTAGTACAGAAATGTTAGTACTGTCATGGAGAATTTCACTGGTATTGAAATCATCCCATCGAGTGTTAATACCATCTTGGTGCTCTATTTTGAATTCTTTGAAGTTTAAATTTATTAGGCTAAGGAAAGTGCAAGTCTGGCATGTGTTAGAAGAGGTCTAATAAGTGCTTAATAGAGATGCAGTTTTGAATCAGGTTTGGCAGATCTAAGTCTATATAATATACTTATGGCCTGGAGGGCTATTGCATGTTTCTGTGCAGTGTGTGTAGGAAAGTGCAGGTGTTGATCAGGTGTGAGGCCAAGAACTGTAGTGGAAGGAGATATAGAAATGTTAGTAAGATTTGAAGAAAGTGAATAGAGTTGAAAAAGAAGAGGGCGTGCAGTTCTTTAACAGAAAAAGATGGTGATTTTGGATTTGTTGGAGTTAGTCCACAATCAACGTACCATGGTCGTGTTAGTGGACGTGCTCTCTCCACCACCCCCCAGTACTACTGTGGCTCTAGTCTCTCCACCACCCCCAGTAGTACTGTGGCTCTAGTCTCTCCACCACCCGCCAGTACTACTGTGGCTCTAGTCTCTCCACCACCCGCCAGTACTACTGTGGCTCTAGTCTCTCCACCAGCCCCCAGTACTACTGTGGCTCTAGTCTCTCCACCACCCGCCAGTACTACTGTGGCTCTAGTCTCTCCACCACCCGCCAGTACTACTGTGGCTCTAGTCTCTCCACCACCCGCCAGTACTACTGTGGCTCTTGTCTCTCCACCACCCGCCAGTACTACTGTGGCTCTAGTCTCTCCACCACCCGCCAGTACTACTGTGGCTCTTGTCTCTCCACCACCCGCCAGTACTACTGTGGCTCTAGTCTCTACACCACCCGCCAGTACTACTGTGGCTCTTGTCTCTCCACCACCCGCCAGTACCACTCTGGCTCTAGTCTCTCCACCACCCGCCAGTATACTGTGGCTCTAGTCTCTACATCTGACCCTGTATCAGGCCCTACACTACCACAACCTTAAACCTAATGAGACTCCTTCTCTTAGAACCAACTCCGACGCCTCAGTTGTCATCACCAGCTCTTCCACCACATCTAATACTCTGCCTATACTGCTCCCCCTCCACCGGGGCCCGACAAGTACCCACACCGGCTCACCAGACTGACTCAAAAAGAGAGAAACTACAACTCTGCTTCAACAAAGAATGAGAGAGACTGTTCAACCTTAAAAGGAAGTACTACCTCATGTTCGTCCTTGAACGACACGTTGAGAGATTCTGGGAGCACCAAACCCTGACCCTGCATAAGAACTTCATACCAGACGAACTAAAGTCTGGCCCGCGCCTGATAGACAGCAAAACCTGCGGCAACGGCGGAAGTTGACTATGTGAACCACTCAGCACCAGCAGGGGTTTCTTTGGCCCCTGCTTCCCTTTCGGTTGATGCCCTTGCTGAGGTGCGCTCCCCTCTTTCTACTCCCCTCTTCCTGCTGCTGTCCTTGACTGCTCCTCTCCGTTGTCTCCTCCTCTTCCTCCTCCGGACCCCCGCCCGCCCACCTCTGGTCTGTTCTCCTGCTTCCTTCCTCCGTCTTTGCTCAGTTTACCCGTGCCCCCTAACCCTGACTTTGCTGACCCTGATATTCTTCAACGTGCTGTGTTGCTCTTTCGCCTTGTTTCTTCCTTGTTTTCTGTTGTTGTCCTTTCTCTTCTCGTCGATGTCTATTCTTCAATGGAACGTTCGTGGTTATTATGCCAATTTCCTCGAACTCCAACTTCTAATTTCGCGGTTTTCGCCCCTTTGTGTCTGTCTCCAGGAGCCGATGCTTGGTGCTCGTCCTGGTCGTTTTCGTGGCTATTCCTTTCTCTCCCCCCCCCCCCAGCCGTTGCGGGGCTCCTAATTCTTCTGCTCTCTTGATTCGCGCTGATGTTCCCTTGTTCCTTTATTTTCCTTTGCCCCTCCATGTTCTGCTGCTCGTATCTTTGTGTGGTTAATGGTACACAGTTTGTTCCATTTATCTCCCCCAAGTGTCTCGCTTTCTCTTCCTGATTTGAAACACCTCTTGGACTTCTTACCGAAGCCTGTGCTCCTGCTGGGTGACTTCAATTGTCGTCATTCTCTTTGGGGTGACATTTTGACGAATACTCGGGGTCGCCTTCTGAGCTGCTTCTCCTCTCTTTTCCCTGTCTCTTCTGAATTCTGGTGAGCCCACTCATTTGGACTCTCGGACTCGCACCCTTTCCTGTCTTGATCTTTCTCTCTGCTCTTCCTCTCTTTACTTAGATTTCACGTGGCAGGTTCTTGATGACCTCCATGGTAGTGATCATTTCCCTATCCTTGTTTCCTTTTTCTCTTTTCGCCCTTCCCTCTCTTTTCCTAGGTGGCAGTTTGCTAAAGCGGACTGGAACCTGTTTACCCTCAGTGCTGCTCTCTTTGACCTCTCCCTTCTGCCTCTCCCACGCGCTCTCCTCCTTTTCATGACACTGTCTTCAACGCTGCCTCCGCTCTGTTCCTCGCTCTTCCTCTCGGGGTCCACGGAAGTGCGTTCCCTGGTGGAATGCGGACTGTGCTCGGGCTGTCTCTGTAAGCGTGCAGCTGGAAGAGGCACCGCCGTCGGCAGACGACCGATTCTTTCTTTTCTTTCGGAAAGCGAGTGCGGTGGCCCGTAGGGCCATCCGTCATGGCTAAACGTGAATGTTGGGCTTCTTATGTCTCCACAATTACGTCCGAAACTCCCCTGCCACAGATCTGGAAGCGTATCCGCAAGATAGAGGGTAAGTTCGTTCCCGATGTTTCCCCGGTCCTCCACCTCCGTGGTACTCTTGTGGCGGACCCGTTGCAGGTCGCTACCGAACTGGGTTCCCACTTTTCTTCTGTTAGCTCTGGTCTTCATCTTCCCCAATCTTTCCTCTTCGCAAACCTGTCTTGAGTCTCGTCTTTAGATTTCTGCACTCGTCTTCGACTTCCTATAACGATCCTCTCTCTCTCTCTGAACTTCGTTCTGCCCTGGCCCTCTGCGGTTCTACGGCGGCGGGCTCCGATGGTATTCATTATGAGATGCTTCGCCATCTCCTCCGTGCACGTCTCAGTATTTACTGAGTCTGTATAATCGGATCTGGGAGTCGTCGTCAGTCCTGAGGACTGGCTCGATGCCGTTGTCCTCCCTGTTCGCAAACCAGGGTCTCTGGAACTTCCCCTAAGGA
>WNGS01166368.1:27984-41440 GCA_020271785.1 Procambarus virginalis
ATCAAAGGATCTCTCACCACGTGCCTATATAACAGTTGAAAAGGTGAGAATCTCAATGACTCCACCACCGCTTCCCTTACCTTAAAGCGTAAAGGGAAGCAAGGGTAAAGAGCTTCGTCCCACTCTGCTTCTTGCTCGGCAGCAAGAACAGTGCTGAGAAATCTCTCAGCATTGTCTTCAGAGTTCCATGGAACCTCTCAATCGCTCCTTGTGACAGTGGTCTATAATAAGAAGAACGAAACTGTGCGATATTCCAACTCGCCATAGTCTGATGGAACGATTTAGATTGGAATACACTGTCACAGTCTGAGTGAATTTCTTTGGACATTCCAACCCAAGAGAAAAACTTCTGAAGATGTCCCAGAATCCCCTTCACTGAAACCTGGCGCATAGGAACCGCTTCAGGAAATCGAGTAAAAGATCGACTTATAGAAGATCATTGACACATGATCGTCAATAAGAACCTGTTACCTTTCCTCGTCCTAGATAGGGGGCCAATGCTATCTACAAACAACCGCTCGAATAGTTGTTCGAATACGGGGGACAGGAACTAGAGGTGCTTTGGGAATAGCCGGAGCATGCTTACCCGTTCATTGGCACGGAAGACACGTCTTACATGATACATTCACATCCATGCCCGGCCAATAAAAATGCTCCCATATTCTATTGTGAGTCGTGATTTCATCTAGGTGACCAGCCGGATCCACTGAATGTGCAAGGTCGAGTACCGCTCCATGACAATTCGACGGCGTTTTCACGTGGTGTTTGACCCCCAAACCACCCTTCGTTGCAACAGGTACAAGCCTCCAACACCTCATAAGGACCCCGTACTACAAATAGAAATACCTTGCAGACTTGGGTCCGGCGAGTTGTAGACTTCAGCTTTTTAGTTGCTCTGGAAACTCTTCTCACTGCAGCTCCCTCAACTTGTCGCTGTATAAACTAAGAGGAGGAGGAAGGACTTTTCGGATGTCTCGTTCCGGATATTATGTCCCTGACATGTTCCGACATCCAGTTCTTACATCGAATAAGCAATCTAGATGAAAGTCATTAACCATGCCATCCTTGGCACTCCCGGACTTGCCCACCCCTTCTTTGACACCACGTGATTCCCCAACTGCGCATACCAGCAAAGCTATTCACTCATTCCCTGCCGTGTCTCTTTTTTGAGTCTCCCGTGGACCTTCAGGTTCCTCTCGTTGTCTTGCCCACCTCCCTGGCACTCTAGTGTACTTGCAAAACCTCTTCCTATACAACAAAGATGTCAGTTGGAAGGAACGCAGCACTGCACTCTTCACTAGCTAAGACATTCCTTTATGTTTAACATGTTGTAGGCCTTCCTGGCTTCTCCAGTCAATCTACTCTGCCCACTCTTCTTCAGGCCACCTTTTCAAAGTCGTGACCCCTCTCAAAGTGGTCGAAGAATCTTTCCACCTGCTGGGGTATGAGGGCAGGGAGTTCATACTCCCTAACATGGTGGTGTACCAAGCGAACAGGCTGATGAGTCAAACTATCATATCATTTTGTGTGCATAAGCACAACAGTGCGGGTCGCCTCTAGCTCTAGCCTCCTCATCTTCTCTTGCTGAAGCTGTAGCTGGGTTGCTTGCTCCCGTTCTTCCCACTACAGCCGCTCTTCATGCTCCTCCCGCTGCAGCCACAGCGATAGGAGCAGCCGCAGCCACAGCTACAAACTGCAGCTTTAACTCACTTCTCCCACTGCAGTTGGGCTTCACGTTCCAGTTCCTCTCGCTGCAGCTGAGCTTCGAGCTCCTCTTGCTTCAACTGAGCTTGTCTTTCTTGTCCTTCCCGCCGTTCATGTCGAACACGTTCTTCTCTCCGCAGCTGCACCTGATGTTCCTCCCGCTGTGCCCCCAGCTGCAGTCTCAACATCTCCAACCTTATTCTCTTATGACTTCCACTTGAGTTCGCATTGCTCCCATCGTCCCTTAGTGCAACTCCAGCACTGTCCATCCAGGTCCTCACTGTACTTCATTGGAAGTCGACTGGATGCTCCACTTCATTGACACTCGAGAGCTGCTCGAGATTTTATACACTAGAGGTCTATCCCTCTCCAGAACTGGGAACCTCAGGACGGCTCCTTTGCTCGGCCTCACCACTGATAGCGAGCGTCGGTAGATTTCCTGCCACTACCACATGGCACCTGACGTCACACTACGCACGCCACGTTACACTTGGGACACTTTGTGATTACTCTACCTTATTCTTGAGTATCTTGAGTTGATTTCGGAGCTTTAGTGTCCCCGCAGCCCGGTCCTGGACCAGGCCTCCACCCCCAGGAAGCAGTCCATAACAGCTGACTAACTCCCAGGTACCTATTTACTGCTAGGTAACAGGGGCATAGGGTGAAAGAAACTCTGTCCATCGTATCTCGCCGGCACACGGGATCGAACCCGAGACCACCAGATCACATGTCCAGCGTGCTGTCCGCTCGGCCGGCCGGCCCCACTTGGCCGAGCCCTTGCCACTGGCAATCAAGCACCACCTAGTGTCCCACAATACTCTGGGGTCTCCTCGAGAGGGAAAACCTACTCCCTCCAGAGGGTGCATCGCCATTTTAATAGTGGAGCAGATTTCAAACCTCTTCCCAAGTGAAACTTAAACATAGTTTTATTCTCGTTGTAGCACCTTGCCTAATGAGTTATAAAACGAAACTAAGACATCTTCTTGGTATTTAGAACGACTAAGTATGACTTACAGGCGGAAAAAAGAGAATACTAGCAGGACACTAACAAAATGCCTTGTTGTTGTTATCATGTCGCTGTCTGGGCCTTCTACTGTTGGTAAAGGATTGTAGATTTTCAGATCAGAATCCTCTTCCCATCTGCTGTCACAGCCCCAAATATGGAGTTTGTTTTGCATTAATCCCAAAATTTTCTAGTTCCTCAAACTTCCATTTCTACTTTATATGAAGTGGTACTTCCCATCCCTGTCTGTGTCTTTCTTTCCTTATCACCTCATATTTCCCTGGAAAAATTGAATCCGGGACCTTATCATTTATTTTAGTTTCCACTATTGCAATTATGTCAGAATCTGCTTCAGTAATCTTTTCGTTTATTTCCTCTGCTTTATGGAAACCCCATTAGTATTGGTGTACCTAACCTTGAGATTCTTCTTGGAGACACTTGTTACCAGAGTTCATATAGCTCATCTGCCTACATATTTTCCTTGGTATGTGCTGTAGGTAAAAAATGGATGCATTCCTATCTCCAATAGGTGGTTGTGAGGCGGAAGTGCCCAGTAATAAGAAGGAGGATGAGAGGCAAAAAAGGTCTGGGCATCTAAGGAGATCTTAACATAGACCTCATATTTGGTAAGCTGAAATTCCTCCAGGGTAGTTTGGTTTGATCACGTCAGAGAGTTTGCATCTGTTACGACCTTCTCATTCATAACTGGGTTCTTTTAAACTCTGATCTTTCTTGGATCTTGGATCTTTTCAAGTCCAGAGATCCAAATGGAACCTCGGACCTCAGTGGAAATGCAACAGCCCGTCCTCCAAACAAAGATCCAAAAGTGATTCCATCACCCGCCAAACCCCCTGTTTATGAATGAAAAGCGGTTTACACACGACTCACAACTGCTGACGTTCGAACATATCCGGAACAAGTGCTTCACTGACGAATTTGTTCAAACCACAACGCTGTAAATGCTTCATCCACGTCCTACAAATACAAATAATCGCCAACAGAACCTAAACACCTAAGGAACCTAACCTATGCCTATTTATACACAATATGCTAATATATTATAATATTAATTTATACTTGAGAAAATTCCCGTTTTGAATGAACAGCATGTTAAAATTTATGAATGCGTCTGTGGGGTTTGACCGCTGAATGTAATGGACTTGAGTCGAGGACGGGTTGAATGCAATGAAGTGTTTAAGGTAAGAGAAATAAAATGAAAGCATATAAATACACTTTATTATTAAATACAACTACCACTATTATTAAATACAACTACCACTATAAACACTCCTCTGACGAGGTCTTCCAGTGCATCCCTAGCCCTCATGCTAGCTCGCTTTCAAGGTGAGGGATACTATTTACATCCCTCTAACGAGGTCTTCCGGTGTAACACTATCCCCCCCACTTGCTTTCTTCTATTGTGACGTCTCGTAGCCCTGTCTAGTATTCTCAAACTATGAAGTCTTCCAGCGCTATACTAGCCCCTTTGTTAGCACACTCAATCAGTTAAGTCTTCTAGCGCTCCACTAGCCCTCTCCTAGCACACTCAAATAGTGAAGTCTTCTAGCGCTCCACTAGCCCTCTCCTAGCACACTCAAAACAGTTAAGTCTTCTAGTGCTCCACTAGCCCACTCGCTAGTGCGCTCTATCAGAGACGTCCAGAGGTCGATTACTTTATTGCTTTACTTATTCTTCCATCTGTCATCAGTTACCGGTACCTCACCACCTCCCAAAACACCAGACTAGAAGATGGAAAACATTATTAATGGGAGGGTTAACTGTTTAACTCGAAACCTGCATCATAGATGGCGCCAAGGCTTGTCACACCTCTCCAAAAATTATTGTTTTTATCTTTTTTTTTATTTATATACGCAGAGTTCTTACATTCTAATAAAGTCACTAACACATTTCGGGCAGCTCCTTAAGCCTAATTTTTCCCAGAAAGTGACCCGCCAAATCATTTAACACCTTTTTTTGTATTTATAACACGCAGGGCATGTTATAAATACAAAAAGTATATTTATTACATGCAGGGCATGCAAATAAGTAAAATAAAACAGGTACAAAAATCACACAACACAAACAAACTAAAGCACAAAGCAGAGACCTGAAGGGCCGACATCAACACACAAGTAAGTAATTATCAAAGAAGGCATCAAACCAGGAAGGCTATGTAGCACCATCAAATGCGTGGGATAATCAGAGGGTGCTAAATATCACAAAGAATACCAATACTAGAACAGAAACGCATAAGGCGAACGATATCAAAAGTATCCGAGTCACCAAGAATACTATCGAGGGACAAGCGACCGCAGAGGACGGTCGGAAAACAAGACAACGCTCCTCCCGGAAGTCAGGACATTCAACAAGGATATGCTTGACCGTAAGAGGGACAATGCAATTAGGACAATAAGGAGCAGGGCGGCGCTCCATTAAGTGACCATGAGTTAAGCGAGTATGGCCAATACGCAACCTCGCCAGAGCCGTTTCCCTTTGCCGGTTACGGTGGTAGGAGGATGGCCACGAGGAAACACAACTCTTAAGAGTACGTAGTTTGTTACCAGTAACAGACAACCAATAAGCCTGCCAACGGGTAAGGATGGATGAATGGATAACCGGGTAAAAGTTGGAATAAGGAATACCTTTAAGAGAGACGGGACCAGAGCGAACAGCTTCCCTGGCGGCAGCACCCGCACGCTCATTTAAAGAGACACCAATATGGCTGGGAACCCAACAAAACTCAACCGACTTAAATTTACTGTGAACAAGAAACAACCAATAATGGATCTCGACAACCACTGCATGAACCGGATTAAAGGAGCCGAGAGCAATGAGGGCACTACGGAAGTCCACAACAGCTACAAAGGAAGATTGACAACGAGAAAGCAGGAGACGAAGAGCATAAAGAATAGCGTAAAGTTCAGCTGTGAAGATGCTAGTCTCCGGAGGTAAGCGACACATATAAGTGCAACCAGGAAAATCAACAGAGTAGCCAACACCGTCCTCAGCCTTAGACCCATCGGTGAAGACAGAGCGGGAGTGAGAAGAAAAGTGCTCAAGGAAAAGGCGTTTTAGAACCGTAGGAAGGGTAAAAGCTTTAGTGATGCTGGTTAAGGATGAACAAAACTGCGGGACTCTCTGTGGGGGCAAAGAAGGAACAACACGAGTAGAAATATTAGAAATACGAACTGAAAGAGAATCCTGTAAGCGAAATAACCGGACAGAAAGAGGGAGATGGCAAAGAGGAACAGTAACCGCATGAGGGGTAAAAGTTAAAGCACGATAGAGGCGAGAGGAAGGATGTTGCAAGGACCGCGCAAGATAGCGAAGACAGTAGCAATCACGGCGGTCCTGGAGAGACAGGAAGCCAGTGTCAACATTCAAGCTGAGGACGGGAGTCGAACGAAAGGCACCAGAACTGAGGCGCAACCCAGTACGGTGCAAAGCATCAAGACAGCCAAGAGTAGAAGGAGAAGCAGACGAGTAAGCAGGGCAACCATAATCGAGCTTAGACAGGACGAGAGAGGAATGTAAAGCGAGTAGAGTGCGCCTATCCACTCCCCAAGAAGTATGGGACAATACCCGAAGGAGGGTAAGGGCCTGTGGAGAATTCCACACGGAGGTATGAGATATGGGGCGACCAAGACAAACGAGTGTCAAAAATCAACCTCAAAAGCTTAGCGGAATCTTTGTACACAATAGGGTGACCATAAAGCGACAAAGAAGGATGAAGAACGACACGCTGAGTAAAATTCATAGCACAGGTCTTAGATGTAGAGAACCTGAAGCTATGATCGGTGGCCCAAGACGACACGGCATCTGCAAGTTGAAGCTGGTGTTGAAGGAGAGGCGAATCATCACCCTCACAGCAAACGGTAAGATCGTCGACATAAAGAGCGGAGAAGACGCCAGAAGGAAGCGAGGAAAGAAGACCATTGAGGGCAACCAGAAAAAGAGAAGTGCTCAGAACACTACCCTGGGGCACACCTTTGCATTGCTGAAAAGAGGCAGAGAGAGCGGTACCAAGCCTCACCCGAAAGGAACGACGAGAGAGGAAGCTTTGGAGAAAGAGAGGGAGATGACCACAAACGCCAAAAGAATGAAGCTGGGATAAAATATGATATCGCCAAGTGGTGTCGTAAGCCTTTTCCAGGTCAAAAAGGACGGCAACAACGGAGGTCTTCTCAGAAAAAGCAGTATGAATATAGACCTCCAAGTTCACCAGGACATCTGTTGTGCTGTGACACTTGCGGAAACCAAATTGAGAAGGGGAGAGGAGGTGATGGTGTTCTAAGAACCACATCAGACGAACGTTTACCATGCGTTCAAAGCGTTTGCAGACCCAACTTGTGAGGGCAATACTGCGAAAGTCCTTACGGGATATTCCCAGAGACCCTGGTTTGCGAACAGGAAGGTCAACGGCATCGAGCCAGTCCTCAGGGACTGACGACGACTCCCAGATCCGATTATACAGACTCGGTAAATACTGAGACGTGCATAGAGGGAGATGGCGAAGCATCTCATAATGAATGCCATTGGAGCCCGCCGTCGTAGAACCGCAGAGGGCCAGGGCAGACCGAAGTTCAAAAAGAGAGATGGGATCGTTATAAGGAAGGCGAAGATGAGAAAAGAAATCCAAAGGACAAAATTCAAGGGCAGGTTTAAGAAGAAGGAAAGATTGGGGAAGATGAAAACCAGAGCTAACAGAAGAAAAGTGGGAACCCAGTTCGGTAGCGACCTGCAATGGGTTCGCCACAAGAGTACCAAGGAGGTGAAGGACTGGTGAGACATTGGGAACGAACTTACCCGCTATCTTGCGGATGTGCTTCCAGATCTGCTGCAGAGGAGTTTCGGACGTAATGGTGGAGACATAAGATGCCCAACAATCACGTTTAGCCGCACGGATGGCCCTACGGGCCACCGCACTCGCCTTCCGAAATAAAAGAAAAGAAAAGAATCGGCCGTCTGCCGGCGGCGGTGTCTCTTCCAGGCTGCACACTTATAGCGGACAGCCCGAGCACAGTCTGTATTCCACCAGGTAACGCATTTCTGTGGGCCCCGAGAGGAAGAGCGAGGAATAGAGCGGAGGGCAGCGTCGAAGACGGTGTCATGAAAAAGGAGGAGAGAGCGAGGGAGAGGCAGAAGGGAGAGGTCAGAGAGAGCAGCTCTGAGGGTAAATAGGTTCCAGTCTGCCTTAGCAAACTGCAACCTAGGGAAGGAGAGGGGAGGGTGAAAAAAATAAGGTAACAAGGATGGAGAAATGGTCACTACCATGGAGGTCATCAAGAACCTGCCACGTGAAATCTATGTAAAGAGAAGACGAGCAAAGAGAAATATCAAGACAGGAAAGGGTGTGAGTCTGAGAGTCCAAATGTGTGGGCTCACCAGAATTCAGAAGAGACAGAGAAGAAGAGAGGATGAACGGTTCAAGAAGGCGACCACGGGTGTTCGTCAGAACATCACCCCAAAGAGAACGACGACAATTGAAATCACCCAGCAGGAGCACAGGCTCCGGTAAGGAGTCCAGGTGGTGTTTCAGATCGGGAAGAAAAAAAGGGACACTCGGGGGGAGATAAATGGAACAAACGGTGTACCATTTCCCCACAAAGATACGAGCAGCAGAACAATGGAGAGGCGAAGGAAAAAGTTAGGGGACAAAGGGAACATCAGAGCGAATCAAGAGAGCATAAGAATTAGAAGCCCCAGCAACAGCCGGGGGAGGGGGAGAAAGGAATAGCCACGGAAGCGACCAGGACGAGCACCAAGCATCGGCTCCTGGAGACAGACGCAAAGGGGCGAAAACCGCGAAATCAGAAGCTGGAGTTCAAGGAAATTGGCGTAATAACCTCGAACGTTCCATTGAAGAATAGACATCGACGAGAAGAGGAAGAACGGCAACATAGAACAACGAAGAAACAAAGGCGAAAAGGGAACACAGCACGTTAAAGAAGCGCAGGATCACGGTCAGGGTCAGCGTCAGCGGACATGGGTTAGTCGCTCCTAAGCCCAAGGCTAAGGCCTGGTCCCACGCTAGCGACAACGGCCAATGCAAGCCAATTAAGTGCCTTTTTACTGTACCGTAATCACCTGAATCACTCAATGATAACATGGAATAGGTACTTTGGGCTTTTCCGGTTAACAGACTGAATCATAATTGGCCAATTTTTTTTAAGCCAATCTAAAGATATTAGTAACTTTTCAAAAGTAGTAAAAAAATTTACACTTTCTTTTCATTAAATTTAAGCACCATCTTAATGTTTCAGACTGGGTCAAAACCACTACTACTCTCATGTATACCACCTAACCGTAACACATCCAGCTCATGTTGTCAATGTCTATCTCGCTCTGCCATTTCCTTCCACCAAGACCAATGGAAACTCTGAACAAGAGGAAAGGGTCCCGCTGGAGATGCCATTACTGTTACAAACTTTTCATCCGTAACCGGGTTCTTTTAAACTGATCCTTTTCAAGTCCCGAGATCCATAACCTCGGAGGAAATGCAATGAAGTGTTTAAGTAAGAGGAATAAAATGAAGCATAAAGGTCTTCCTTGCAACACTAGCCCTCACGCTAGCTTTATTCTACAGTGATGTCTTCCAGTGCTCCACTAGCCCTCTCGCTAGCACGCTCAAACAATGAAGTCTTTCAGCACTCCATTTGCTCACTTGCTAGCACGCTTCAAAGGGGAAGTCTTCCAACGTTCCACTAGCATCGTTGCTAGTACGTTCCTGCAGAGGCATCCCAAGGTCGACCAGTGTACTGATTCACTCTCTTTTAAAGTGAATCTACTGATTCACTCTACTGAATCAGTAGATTCAGTGAACTGATTCACAGACTAGAAGCAATCTACCGTCGCAGTCTACACAGCCAGTAATGCTGGATATCAACGGTGTATACTTTTGACCAATCGCTCTGCGATTGTGGCCGCTCTGCTTTCTCACATCTCTACTCTCGACGACAGGAACAAATTAAGCAAATTTTCCGAGGTTAGGCAATCCTCCACCTCTAGCGACTCCTCAGTTGCTTTCGGAAACTGTCGAACAACAGCTCCTTTTACCAGCTAATCAGATGTCTTTCCTGCGATTCCAGGCAGAGGCCTGGGTGTAGACAGCACCCTACACTAAAGATAACCTTGGCCACGGCAATTGCGGCGACCTTTCTTCAGCTGCGGCGTCCTTCGAGGCCTTCCAGTAGGCTGAAAGGCCTTCCGAACCTTCCAGCCTTCTCGTTGGTTCCCAGTGGTGGCCAATCAACGTCGAAGCCATCACCGACAATGCCTGAACCTGCTGCCGACGCTGGGATCATCCCTGCACTTCTGCACCTTGCCATACAAATTGCTGGCACTCACCATGCACTGTTTGTTACTAAAATCAACGCTCTTTATGCTACAAATGGTTTGGCAATCATCACTGTTCCTGGTACAATACTTGCTACTCCTGCATCGGCGACACCTGCTCCTACACCAATCACCATCTCTGACCGGCTGCGGCCGTGCTGTCTACACCAGCCGACAGTTTTTCCTCGACACCAACTAAGACTAAGACTTGATAGAGGGAAAAAATATCTATTGGGCGAGCGGGAGGTGGGGATAGAAGAAGTGATGGGAAAGGAAATATAGTAGGAGAAAAAGTGCCAGGGCTTAACCCGGCTGCGTGTCAATTGGTTTAGGCATTCGAGGCAAGTACTCAGGTCGAGTGTTTGAGCGACAACAACAGGTCCGAGGTTCATCACGAAACTCACACATCATCGCAGTGATTGGCTCAAAAGCGTCAGGGCTGAAATTCACGGATGGTAGGTGCTGGGTGTTGGAGGTATAAATCAACGAAATACAGAGTTAGGAGGAGGAGGATCATGGATAGTGGAGAAGAGATCATGTGTGCTGCGTGGACGTCCATGAGCGTGTAGGAGAAAGCCAATGTGTTGTTCGTTCATGGTCTGTCACTCTCTTTGTCTAGTAAAGTTTTCCAATAAAGATTTAGTACAGAAATGTTAGTACTGTCATGGAGGTTTTCACTGGTATTGAAATCATCCCATCGAGTGTTAATACCATCTTGGTGCTCTATTTTGAATTCTCTGAAGTTTAAATTTATTAGGCTAGGAAAGTGCAAGTCTAGCATGTGTTAGAAGGTCTAATAAGTGCTTAATAGAGATGCAGTTTTGAATCAGGTTTGGCAGATCTAAGTCTATATAATTTACTTATGGCCTGGAGGGCTATTGCAGTTTCTGTGCAGTGTGTGTAGGAAAGTGCAGGTGTTGATCAGGTGTGAGGCCAAGAACTGTAGTGGAAAGGAGATATAGAAATGTTAGTAGGATTTGAAGAAAGTGAATAGAGTTGAAAAAGAAGAGGGCGTGCAGTTCTTTAACAGAAAAAGATGGTGATTTTGGATTTGTTGGAGTTAGTCCACCATCAACGTATCATGGTCGTGTTAGTGGACGTGCTCTCTCCACCACCCCCAGTACTACTGTGGCTCTAGTCTCTCCACCACCCGCCAGTACTACTGTGGCACTTGTCTCTCCACCACCCGCCAGTACTACTGTGGCTCTAGTCTCTCCACCACCCGCCAGTACTACTGTGGCTCTTGTCTCTCCACCACCCGCCAGTACTACTGTGGCTCTTGTCTCTACACCACCCGCCAGTACTACTGTGGCTCTAGTCTCTCCACCACCCGCCAGTACTACTGTGGCTCTAGTCTCTCCACCACCCGCCAGTACTACTGTGGCTCTTGTCTCTCCACCACCCGCCAGTACTACTGTGGCTCTAGTCTCTCCACCACCCGCCAGTACTACTGTGGCTCTAGTCTCTACACCACCCGCCAGTACTACTGTGGCTCTAGTCTCTCCACCACCCGCCAGTACTACTGTGGCTCTAGTCTCTCCACACCCGCCAGTACTACTGTGGCTCTTGTCTCTCCACCACCCGCCAGTACTACTGTGGCTCTAGTCTCTACACCACCCGCCAGTACTACTGTGGCTCTAGTCTCTCCACCACCCGCCAGTACTACTGTGGCTCTAGTCTCTCCACCACCGCCAGTACTACTGTGGCTCTTGTCTCTCCACCACCCGCCAGTACTACTGTGGCTCTAGTCTCTACACCACCCGCCAGTACTACTGTGGCTCTTGTCTCTCCACCACCCGCCAGTACTACTGTGGCTCTAGTCTCTCCACCACCCGCCAGTACTACTGTGGCTCTTGTCTCTCCACCACCCGCCAGTACTACTGTGGCTCTTGTCTCTCCACCACCCCCCAGTACTACTGTGGCTCTAGTCTCTCCACCATCCGCCAGAACTACTGTGGCTCTAGTCTCTACACCACCCGCCAGTACTACTGTGGCTCTAGTCTCTCCACCACCCGCCAGTACTACTGTGGCTCTTGTCTCTCCACCACCCGCCAGTACTACTGTGGCTCTTGTCTCTCCACCACCCGCCAGTACTACTGTGGCTCTAGTCTCTCCACCACCCCCCAGTACTACTGTGGCTCTAGTCTCTCCACCACCCGCCAGTACTACTGTGACTCTTGTCTCTCCACCACCCGCCAGTACTACTGTGACTCTTGTCTCTCCACCACCCGCCAGTACTACTGTGGCTCTAGTCTCTCCACCACCCGCCAGTACTACTGTGGCTCTTGTCTCTCCACCACCCGCCAGTACTACTGTGGCTCTAGTCTCTCCACCACCCCCCAGTACTACTGTGGCTCTAGTCTCTCCACCACCCGCCAGTACTACTGTGGCTCTAGTCTCTCCACCACCCCCCAGTACTACTGTGGCTCTAGTCTCTCCACCACCCGCCAGTACTACTGTGACTCTTGTCTCTCCACCACCCGCCAGTACTACTGTGACTCTTGTCTCTCCACCACCCGCCAGTACTACTGTGGCTCTTGTCTCTCCACCACCCGCCAGTACTACTGTGGCTCTTGTCTCTCCACCACCCGCCAGTACTACTGTGGCTCTTGTCTCTCCACCACCCGCCAGTACTACTGTGGCTCTAGTCTCTCCACCACCCGCCAGTACTACTGTGGCTCTAGTCTCTCCACCACCAGCCAGTACTACTGTGGCTCTAGTCTCTCCACCACCAGCCAGTACTACTGTGGCTCTTGTCTCTCCACCACCCGCCAGTACTATTGTGGCTCTAGTCTCTCCACCACCCGCCAGTACTACTGTGGCTCTTGTCTCTCCACCACCCGCCAGTACTACTGTGGCTCTAGTCTCTCCACCACCCGCCAGTACTACTGTGGCTCTAGTCTCTCCACCACCAGCCAGTACTACTGTGGCTCTAGTCTCTCCACCACCAGCCAGTACTACTGTGGCTCTAGTCTCTCCACCACCTGCCAGTACTACTGTGGCTCTAGTCTCTCCACCACCCGCCAGTACTACTGTGGCTCTAGTCTCTCCACCACCCGCCAGTACTACTGTGGCTCTAGTCTCTACACCTGACCAGGTACCAGGCCCTACACTACCACAACCTTAAACCTAATGAGACTCCTTCTCTTAGAACCAACTCCGACGCCTCAGTTGTCATCACCAGCTCTTCCACCACATCTAATACTCTGCCTATACTGCTCCCCCCTCCACCGGGGCCCGACAAGTACCCACATCGGCTCACCAGACTGACTCAAAAAGAGAGAAACTACAACTCTGCGTCAACAAAAAATGAGAGAGACTGTTCAACCTTAAAAGGAAGTACTACCTCATGTTCGTCCTTGAACGACACGTTGAGAGATTCTGGGAGCACCAAACCCTGACCCTGCATAAGAC
>WNGS01166369.1:5937-8437 GCA_020271785.1 Procambarus virginalis
CCGCTCGATTTTAGCAAGTTCAAGTTTGAGTTTTTCATTGCGCCAGATCATTCTTATCTGAAATAGTGTAAAGTTCGTGAGTGTCAGAGTCTATAAATCCCTTCATCCAAAAGGTGATCCAAGAGTAGGTTATGTACTTCATGCTTGTTTGCTCCATGTGGAACATCTAGGTGATACTCATGTGCAGAGTTATCAATTCGGTCCTCTTGGCATTACGTAAGTCTCTATTTCACCTGCTGGATTTGAACGGAAAGCTTGGATACGAAACATGGTGAAATTAGCAAATAAATGTGACACGAATATACTGTGGTATATGGTGAATGTCAGAAACAGGAAAACGTGGCAACTGGTACCTATCCTGTGGAATTGTTTAACAATAAAGTAATTCAAGATGTAAATGATTAAGGTCGCAGGAAATCTTGTACCCGGTACTCACTGTGGGAGGATAAGGGCAAGAAATCCTACTAATTAGTTGAAACTGAGTTTCTAAAACAAATGAAACATTTAATGGTTCCAGAGTAAATTAGGTAGTCAAGAATGTAGGCATACCTTGCCGAGTCACTATAGAACATAAGCAAGTTTTTCCCCATGAAATGAAATATGATACTTACAGAATTAGCGAACTTTGTGCTCTGAAAAAAAGAAAGCTAATTCCCTACCTAAGTAAATATTATAAGTTCATCTTTCTGACCGACGAGTAGGGGTGCGAGTGTCAACTGTGACGAGAACTATTGGCGAGGTCCCAACTCGTCAATAAAGTCCGTGCGAGGAACTATGGCCCTCTTATCCTCCTAGAGTCGGATTGCAGAAATTAGGTGCTATTGACCCGGAGACAGACCACAGTACCTGGGTACCTATATGATGATCTGCCGAAAATATGAGAAATATTCTAGGGACAAAAGGTGTTAAACCGGGTATAACACGGAGGAAGAGATGACCAATTAAGAGTATGACTGCGGCCTACAGTCACCACGTAATCCAAAGTTGTCTCACACTCCCATATGCTACTCCTGGAATGCACAATACACAACAGCACCATATGAATAAGAAAATTGATTTGTGAAAATATTGAAAGGGAATTAAAGCCAAGTACGCTACCACAAATTACCAATACCTGAGTGAAGCTCCCTTGGACAGGCCCCCAAGTATATATGTGACGGTAAAGTAGTGGAGTATGGTGTTCGGCAGTCCTCCAATGGCAGGTGTCAAAGCCAGGCCACACATACAAAAAAAGAATGACTGCTTGCCTGATAGTCTGTGGTAAGGTAGGGGAAGACACACAAAACACAAAGTATAACAATGAAATTTAATTACTCTAGAAAACAAATTTAAATAAAGACAATTCCTTGCATTGAAATAGTGCAAAAATAACAAGTGAAAAAAATAACAAAAATGATTTAGACTGGTTACGTTAACAGGAATACAAAGAATAATATGGTGCTGGGAATATTAGCGCAAGCTAAGACCTCTACTTGATACATGGGAGTATATCAGATAGTTGTTTCCAGCGCCGAGCACAAGAATATTCTGAGGAAAGTCTCTTGGTATGACCTAGACGTTGACTTGGGTAGATGGCGTGCGTGGTGCGAAGCAGAAGTGGTGTGATCTTGACCAACCAATCAGAATGAAGACAGGCCAACACTAGTAGTTAGCTCGTTGAAGTGTCGCGCTGAGCGAGGTGAGGAGAAGTGTGGGGGGTGCAGGAGTGGGGGGGGTATGCAGGTGCGTGTGGCTGCCTTGACAAACGTTTTGCTACTGTTGAATGTATCTTGAATGTAGCAATGAACGTGATGATGAAGGGAAGAGCAGGCTCAATCTCTCTTGAAAGAGATTATCGTCACAATATATATATATATATATATATATATATATATATATATATATATATATATATATATATATATATATATATATATATACATATATATATGTGTATATATATATATATATATATATATATATATATATATATATATATATATTATATATATATATATATATATATATATGGGTATAGATTTGCAGAAGTTGGGTAAAGACTGCAGAAGGCCTATTGGCCCATATTTCTTGATGTTTCTATATTGGAGCGGAGTCTTGAAGTGGGTAGAATATAGTTGTGCGTTTATTGGCTGTTGATTACTGGTGTTGACTTCTTGATGTGTAGTGCCTCGCAGATGTCAAGCCGCCTGCTGTTGCTGTATCTATCAATGATTTCTGTGTTGTTTGCTAAGATTTCTCTGGTGATGGTTTTGTTGTGGGAAGAGAATATATGTTCCTTAATGGAGCCCTGTTGCTTATGCATCGTTAAACGCCTGGAAAGAGATGTTGTTGTCTTGCCTATATACTGAGATTTTTTAGGCTTACAGTCCCCAAGAGGGCATTTGAAGGCATAGACGACGTCTGTCTCTTTTAGAGCGTTCTGCTCCGTGTGTGAAGAGTTTCTCATGAGTAGGCTGGCCGTTTTTTTGGTTTTATAGTAAATCGTTAGTTGTATCTTCTG
>WNGS01166369.1:13437-18488 GCA_020271785.1 Procambarus virginalis
CCATCATTAACCTTCATTAAGGCATTTATGTCAAACTGTATCATATATATTTGTCCACTCCTCCCACAGCATTCTGTGAGCAGAGGGACCCTCAGTTCAATTGCTATGTCCATGACCAGTCCTGGGTGAGACGTTTAGTGTTCACCGCATGCGGAGAACACCTGCCCGCACTCAACCATCTACTGCGAGTCTACCAATACGACGTTCACCACAGCTACCAATACGACGTTCACCCCAGCTACCAATACAACGTTCACCCCAGCTACCAATACGACGTTCACCCCAGCTACCAATACAACGTTCACCCCAGCTACCAATACAACGTTCACCCCAGCTACCAATACAACGTTCACCCCCAGCTACCAATACAACGTTCACCCCAGCTACCAATAAACGTTCACCCCAGCTACCAATACAACGTTCACCCCAGCTACCAATACAACGTTCACCCCAGCTACCAATACAACGTTCACCCCAGCTACCAATACAACGTTCACCCCAGCTACCAATACAACGTTCACCCCAGTACCAATACAACGTTCACCCCAGCTACCAATACAACGTTCACCCCAGCTACCAATACAACGTTCACCCCCAGCTACCATACAACGTTCACCCCAGCTACCAATAAGACGAAGATAACCGCCTGTGGGAAACTGCTGGTCATGGAATATTCAACTGTCCTGTCATCATTCTCCTCTGCTTGTTTGTGGACGGTTCACTGCACAAGGCTTTCCGAGAGATTTAAAACTCTAAATTCACTAATTACATGTGCCAGGTTAATGTCTGCTGTTTTTTTAATTTAACTAATTAAAAGTTTGATTTTTATTCAACATATTCCGACTGTAGATTTTAAATAATTACCCTGCAATATCTGTTTTGTTTATTTACCCAATTACTTACAGACGAACTAGGAGCTAAATATTTTATCAGCTTTGTAGCGTCATACTCGTGAAGTCCGTGGTTGCTACTTTCTCTTATAGATCTCCTAACTGTTCCTTACTCATACTCATAAAGAAAGTTTTCTCACCTGGTCTTTGAAGGGCCTTGAAAATACGAGGTGTTGAAAGCTGGTAAAATGTGTCCGTAGAGTTACCTTGAAATGCTGTGACACAAACACGATTTTTTCCAGTAATTTTTTTCTTTTAAGATTTCCTGACTTATTTTCCTCTAAGATCTCCTAACGTACTCTAAAATATCAGAAATTGACTTTCTCATAAAGGAATTCTCTAATTTCCCACTTTCTGTGGACCGCCCATTTTACCTGAAACCCATGGCAGCGTAGCGATCCACTTTTTTTTCCAGAAACAAAAAAGGGCCCATACGGCCCTGGGCCGTAGCTTCCCTTTTTCCCAGAAAAATAAGGGGCCGCTACGCTGCCCATCCCTACTACTTCTATAATATATATATAGTATATTTTGTAGCAGTCTTTCCTGTAGAAATATATTATTAAATATGACCGAAAAGGTAAGAGCAATAATTCTAACACCGAATTTTCTCAATATTTCTTATGTTTCTTTTCACTGTGATGCGATGGTAAATGAAAATCAATTCTAAAAACTTCATTTTTATTTTTAGTGTCTGACGCAGCACTTGAACGCGTTTCGTAATAACTTATTACATTTTCAAAGACTTTTAGGTTTACACACACACAACTATAACCTGCAACACTAACAGAGTTCTTACTTATGCTATGATTTAAACAGCTTTTCAATTTTATTTTTATAACCCCCATTTTGGGGGAGGTGATATGTTACAAGTTTTGAATGAGGTGAATCAAAACTTTAACACAGGATAGAACACGCAACAATGGGTATTAATTGAAGGTAAGAATGGAAAGTAACTGCAGAGGGTCTATTGGCCCACATTTCTTGATGCTTCTATATTGGAGCGGAATGTTAGAACAGTTTTGAATGAGGTGAACAAAACTTTCAACTCAAGGATAGGAACACGAGGCATATGGGTAAATTGAAGGTAAGATGGAAGTAACTACAGTCAGAGGGCCTATTAGGGCCCATATTTCTTGATGCTTCTATATGGAGCGGAATGTTAGAACAGTTTTGAATGAGGTGAAACAAAACTTTCAACACAGGATAGGACACGAAACCAATGGGACTATTAATTGAAGTGTAAGGAAATGGAAGTACTGCAGAGGGCCTATTGGCCAATATTCCTTGATGCTTCCCTCTGTATTGGAGCGGATGTTTACAACAGTGTTTGAATGAGGGTGAACAAAACTTTCACAACAAGGATAGAACACCGAACAATGAATATTATTGAAGTTAAGATGGAGTAATTGTCAGAGGGCCTATTGGCCCATATTTCTTGATGCTTCTATATTGGATCAGAGCGGACTATATTGGATCCGCTCCAATATAGAAGCATCTAAGAAATATGGGCCAATTAGGCACCTCTGCAGTTACTTCCATTCTAACCTACAATTAATACCCATTGTTTCGTGTTTCAATCCTGTGTTGAAATTTTGTTCACCTCATTCAAAACTTGTAACATATCACCTCACCCAAAATGGGGGATAAGAAGAAAGGAAAGCGGGTGGGAAAGGCAGAGCATAAGGAAGAACGCGGGTTAGGGTGGCAGGCTCGGAGTTGGGGCAGACGCTAGAAAGAAAAGGAAGGAGTTGGAGAAGGAAGAAGTGATGGTGCAATGACCAGCAAACAGGGAAGAACAGAAGAACTTGAGGGGAAAGGCGGGGGGGAGAGAAGGAGTAAGAGATTTGGGGGGCAGAGGGAAGGAAGGAGAGATATGGCGAGAGAGAGAGAGAGGAGAGGAGAGAGAGAGAGATAGAGACGAAGAGAAGAGAGATAGGAGAGAGCGAGAGCGAGAGAACATATATAATTCTCTACATATCTAGATATATATCTATCATATACCTCTATCTAATCTCTTTCGATATATCTCTATATATATATATATTATATATTATATATATATATATATATATATATATATATATATATATATATATTATATGGCTACCTAGTAGCCAGAACGCACTTAGCCTACTACTGCAAGCCCATTTGCCTAATAACCAAGTTTTCATGAATTAATTGTTTTTTCGACTACCTAACCTACCTAACCTAACTAACCTAACCTTTTCACCTAACACTAACCTATGAAGATAGGTTAGGTTAGGTTAGGTTAGGGTTGGTTAGGGTTCGGTCATATATCTACGTTATTTAACTCCAATAAAAAAAATTGACACTATACATAGGAATGGTAGCTTATCATTTCATAAGAAAAAAAATAGAGAAAATATATTAATTCAGGAAAACTTGGCTTATTAGGCAAATCGGCCTTGCATTATGTAGGCCACAAAAGTGTAGTTCTGGCTACTAGGTACGACATATATATATATATATATATATAGTATGAGAGAGAGAGACAGACTCCATACCTATATATATTATATAATGATATATATAGATATATATGTCGTACCTAGAGCCCAGAACGCACTTCTCAGCCCTACTATGCAGGGCCCGATTTGCCTAATAGGCCAGTTTCATGCATTAATGTTTTTTTTTTTCGACTAACCTAAACATACCTAACCTCGAAACCGAACCTTTACGGCGGACGGAGCCGCAACCAACCTAACGAGAAAGAGAGGGGAGGGGAGGGGAGGGAGGGGGGGGAGGGGCGGTTCAGAGAGCAACAGGAAGGGGAAGTCCAAGAAAAAAAAAGGGAACCGACAGGACATGAATGAAAGGGGTGAGCCGGGAGCAGGGGCATAAGAAAAAAAAGAGAGAAAAGAGAGGAAGGCAGGAAAACGGGGCGGAGGAGGCAAATCGGGCCAAGCATAGGAGGCCAAAAAGTGAGGGGGGTTCCGAGGGACGACAGAGAGAGAGAAGAGAGGCAGAGAGCAGAGAGAGAGGCGAGAGAGGAGGAGAGGAGAGAGAGAGAGAGAGATGAGGATAGAGATACAGAGAGAGAGGAGAGAGATAGAGAGGAGAGATATAAGATATATATAGAGATAATAGATTAGATAGTATATATAGAGATATATACTATATATCTATATATACAGTATATATATATCTCTCTCCTCTCTTCTCTCTCTCTCTTAACTCTCCTCTCTCTCTCTCTTCTCTCGTCTCTACTCTCATCTCTCTCTCTCTCCTCTCTCTCCCCGCAACTGGTATCTATCCAGGATGCCTTAATCCACTTTGCCATCACCGACAGGACAACCGGACGTGCTAGTCGAAGCTATTTGAACCACTCCACCGCCGGCACTCGGATGGTAATCATTGGTGCATAGCATTTTTAAAAAATCACCTCATTCTTTGGGGCACCACGTGAGGAGGAACAAATGCGAACAAGCCTGAAATGGTCCCCAGGACTATATGCGACTGACAAACTCACACCCCAGAAGTGACTTGAACCCATACTGCCAGGAGCAAACGCAACGGTTATCTACAGGACGCCTTATCCGCTTGACCATCACGACCGGACAAAAGGAAGTGATAGCCGAAGCTTATTGAACCACTTCCCCACCGGCACTCGGATGGTAACCTTGGGCATAGCATTTTTAACCAAATCACCTCATCTTTAGGGCACACGTGAGGAACACCAAATGCGAACTAGCCTGAATGGTCCCCAGGACTATATGCGACTGAAAACTCACACCCCCAGAAGTGACTTCGAACCCATACTTCCAGGAGCAACACTCACTCATGGATCCATTTTGGGTACAGTTTTTTCATAAAATTCTGGCGCATACACGGGCCGCACTGAGGTTTACACATGTGGTGAGAAAGCGTGCATGAACACACCAGCCATAGATCACTAAGAACTCTTTGACCCCGGCCAGGATTCGAACCCATGCCGTCCAGGATCAACTCTAAACGTACCGTGACCACCGCACCAATGGCCGTCTATAAGGATTGGTCAATCCTGGTGCTTATTAAAACACTTTAACGCGACCGCGTCGAACAATCCAAAAACAGTATCCTAAGATGTTTTTGGATTGTTCGTTGGGGAAAGCTAAACGTACGTTTTATAATAATGTCTCCAAAGCGAAACCAGAAAATAGA
>WNGS01166370.1:0-26475 GCA_020271785.1 Procambarus virginalis
AAGTTGTTTGAGATGTCAGGAGTTGACATGTTTCACAGAAAACGTGGAGGAGAGATAGTGAAGAAGAGTAATAGCCGAGAAAATGGAAGGAGAAGAGACAGTATGTGTGGAGAGATGCTTACGAGCACTCTAGGAGAGGTAAAGCAACATGTACGATCGAGTGCTGTTGGATGTAGTACAGGCTCGGAGAAACTTTTAGGGAACAAAGAAGAGTTGAAGGAGAAGAAATGGAGTTGTATAGAGGCGAGAAGTGTGAGAAGAGGATGATGATACAAGCATGGAGGAATAGAAGGAAGCCGAGGACTCTATGGAAGTCAAACAGGATGAGGTCTCGGATAAATGAGGAGACGAAAGGGAGGATCGTCGGTGAAGACGAGGGAGTGAAGTATGATGGCAGGAGACGAAAGTATAATGGCAGTATATGGAAGTGTGAAGACGACAGAGGAGGGACAGACAGTAGATGTCTGACTCTGAACGTGAAGAGAAGAAGACAAGGAAACGGAGGGTGGAAACAATAAGTAGAGTTGACCGATGGAGTGCGGGTGTCCAAGGAGGACAGCCTAGCCAAGAGGTGTCAGAGAAGTCAAATCGTTTGTGAGAAGATCATGTTTCTGGCGAGTTGTGAGCCAGATGTTGCAAGGTGCAACGAACTAAGTTTAGACGCCTAAGGGAGTACGTAAGCAGATCAACCGGTCGAACCAATCAGTTGCAGAACAAGACAGTGTGGTGGCGGAGTATTATCCCGAGCTTTGCCACTAGAATAACTCTCAAAAATAAGGGGAAGGGAGTGTTATGATCTCAGCCTGCAGGAAAAACGAGTCTCCCTCTTGAGAGTTATTCAGCAAGCCTGACCTAACTGGAAGGTCCAGGAATCATAGAGGCGATAATACATAGGTAAGATAGTTTGGTCGATTTAAATAACAATTTGAGATTATGGGCAATGAATAAGGAAACAGATAAATGACTGGTTAGGAGATGTGGACAATTGGCTGGAGGCGTGAGGCTCGCTTGGGAGGTCTTTGACCTCACTTGAGGCCAGACATCGCAGGGGGAAAGCCGCGCTTCGTCGAGCTCCCGCCAGAAGGGAACCCCTAGTGATATATCTCCAAAGAGAAGAGAAGTGTGCAGACGTGCCAGCTGTGGAGTCGTGCTGAAGACGTTGCGGTCTCAAGTCCTGGACGGCGGGGAGAGTATTAGGCCGCCCAGAGACAGTTTTGTGGGCTGTGGGAAGCGCCCTGGTCAGACGTTGTCAGAGGGAGGAACGCCCTCGACCAGATAATCTGTGGTAAGCCCAATTTAAGCCAGTTCATTGTGTTTGTTTGTAGTTGGTCGTGTGCCCAGCGACAGTAGCAATGTTTATTTACAAGTTAAACATGTTTTGGTAAGGCAGAAAGCCTGAAATAAGAGAGTAGAGTGGGAGGAGCGCGGAGCGACATCCGTCTCCTCTGAGCGCTGGCAGGCAACTGAAGGAGCCGGCTCCTGACGGCTGAGGCCCCTCCCAGAGTGAGTGAGGCCCGTCAGGCGAGGTGGCGCATGAACCCACCCAGACGGGGGAGTCCACTCTCACTAAATGTAGAAGACAGGTAGAGATTGGAGGCAAAGATATTGTGTGATTAATTTTGTTTATGAGTTAAAGGGGAAACAATTTATTGGAGTGCAAATGGGTTGCAGGTTTGTCTTTGAGGAAGAAGTTGCTGAGGACTTCGAAGCCAGCACAGAGGGAGTGGTTGATGAGACTCCAAGACAGGGAAGGAGAGGACCTCGATCTGTGAGGAGAAGCAGTGAGGAGAAGTGTCACGTGCTTCTGTAGAGGTGATGAAGTACCACAATTAATCGAGGAAACTTTATGGTGCAGCAGCCAGGAGAGCTGTGGATGATCCTAGTAGGAGTAGAGAAGCACCATAGTTGTCCAAGGAAACTTCATGGTAGCAGCCTGGAGGAGCTGCAGAGGATCCTGGTGGTTAAGCCCGGAAGAACCTGAAGTTGTCAGGGTAGTGAAATCGTTCTAATTGAGTACTTGTATAGAGGTGAGAGTGTTTGTCATTAGCGTGAACGATGCAATGAGAGGTGAGTGATCGTTTGCCATTTATGTACCACGAAGAGTATATTGAAGTTTAGAGTCACGGTTGTAGGCAGGATTACCTACAGATATATTCTAGGACGGATAGAGTGATCGATTGATTCGTTGTGTGTCACTGAACATTTATACTGATATATATATATCTGTGTTATTGCATCTTCCTGCTTAATTTTCTTGTACGTGTTTAGAGATTTATTTATATGTATAGATTCCCTGGTTGAAAGTGTACCATTATACAGTAAGACTTAATCTACTTGAGGGGGTTGATAATATTAGGTAATACCAAGAGATAGGATACCACCTAACAAGTTGATGATAAGAGTTCTGATGGTGTTGGAGTGCAACCTGATTATAATAGTATAGTGTATAGGATTCATTATTATTACATGTATGCGTGTATTGTATATGTACTTCGTCCAGTAAATGTATCCAAATTTGCTGGTGTTTGCACTTGTCCCAGTGAGGCTTCCCAGGAAATAGTAAAGAAGGAGAGAGAGAGAGAGCAAGAAACAGGAACCACTGCTGTGGACAGGGTAAGACGGAAATCTAGTAAGACAAAGGGGATTGAGGAGTCATATCCCATAAGGAGAGAGTGGGGAGTCACAGCGGCTCGAGTGGGTGTGTGCACGTGACAACAAGGTTGACTGCTGGAGCCGCATCCCCTAAACGTGTGACGTTGAGCCCCTCTCCTAGAGCCTGAAGCGCCTGGTGTGATCTCCTAGTGGAATATAAGCACTCTATCGAGTTGTGGGTTGGGTGGTCCGTCAGTGATAATACCACCTAAACCACCACCGCAACAATACACACACACACACACACACCTAAATAACATTATATTAAATAAAAAATAAAGCAAGCTTCATTACGACGGTCAGGTGATGGCACCTGTCAATACGACGGCCAGGTGATGGCACTCGTCAATACGACGGCCAGGTGATGGCACCCGTCAATACGACGGCCAGGTGATGGCACTCGTCATTACGATGGTCAGGTGATGGTACCCGTCAATACAACGGTCAGGTGATGGTACCCGTCAATACGACGGTCAGGTGATGGTTCCCGTCAATTCGACGGTCAGGTGATGGTACCCGTCAATACGACGGTCAGGTGATGGTACCCGTCAATACGATGGTCAGGTGATGGTACCCGTCAATACGACGGTCAGGTGATTGCACCCGTCAATACGACGGTCAGGTGATGGCACCCGTCAATACGACGGCCAGGTGATGGCACCCGTCAATACGACGGCCAGGTGATGGCACCCGTCAATATGACGGCCAGGTGATGGCACCCGTCAATACGACGGTCAGGTGATGGTACCCGTCAATATGACGGTCAGGTGATGGTACCCGTCAATACGACGGTCAGGTGATGGTACCCGTCAATACGACGGTCAGGTGATGGTACCCGTCAATACGACTGTCAGGTAATGGTACCCGTCAATACGACGGTCAGGTGATGGTACCCGTCAATACGACGGTCAGGTGATGGCACCCGTCAATACGACGGTCAGGTGATGGCACCCGTCAATACGACGGTCAGGTGATGGTACCCGTCAATACGACGGTCAAGTGATGGCACCCGTCAATACGACGGTCAGGTGATGGCACCCGTCAATACGACGGTCAGGTGATGGCCGCCGTCAATCCGCTGGAGGTTGCAGCCTTCCGTCACCCACAACTTCACTACTGTAACCAACGCCTGGGAGCCTCGTCAACATTCTCAAGGGCCTAACAGCAATGGATTGGAACTATCAGGAGAAAGTGTAAAGCCATTACGACTATATAGCACTTGGAAGGCATCAGGATAAGGATTTGGCCTGGGACGGGGAAGGGGATATGAGGAATGGTGCCCAACCACTTGGACAGTCGGGGATTGAACGCAGACCAGCAAGACGGAAGACCGTCGGTCTACTTTCTAGTGCAAGTGGATTTAATTTGGGTTTGTCCTTATAATGTGATAATTATGAAGGTAGAGCATCAATTCATTTATTTGTTAAAACCAGCTCTCACATTTTGAAGACAAAGTCACTTCCCTTGAAAAATGACTAAGAACATAATTGTTCAAAATTTAGTATTTTACGTATTTTCTTTCCTTTAGAATTAATGAAAGTCAAGTCAGCTTGCAAATATGTGTGACTTGGGTCTTCACTGATTTCTATTCTCTCGTAATAACATGTGATGTGTTCGGTGCTCCTTACTTGGCTAAGATAGAGGATGGCCTTTCTTTCATTTATTTCCTTGACCCTCATACAGGCTGGTGCTTCCACACGCGACAGCCTGTAATTGTCTGTAACACAAAGAGTTGCCTTTAAGTAATAGGCAAGGTTTCCCGTTATGCCTAGCTCCTCCTCAATGATGTTATAGACGTGGGTGTCATGCTCTACACCGACGTTGATGCCTCCAGATTATATCACTTTCTGCTGGATAGCTTCGTCCAGAATAATCTTCTCTGACCCCAGAATGTTGACGAGACAGAAGATGCCTGGCGCTGACGCCAAGATGTCAGCCGCGTCAGATGGCATAATGTTGCCTGCATTTAGTACCACAACTTTACCTACAGCGTCGGAGGTCAGCGCCACCGCTTCACTAATGGCCTGACTAATTACTGAACAATGCGGGGAGACGAGCCACGTCATCTACGTCGTTATCGAAAATACATCCAAACTAGTACTCTATAAATCCTGTATTTAAGACCGCAGGTTCGATTGTTTCAGCTAAGCTGACTTGTACTAGCCTGTTTAGCTATTAATGATAATCATTTAAACGGTAATGTTACGCGGCAGCGACATTTAACACAAAAAGTGTTCAAAACTTTCGTTAATGTTGTTTACGTCAACAATAACAGCGTATTTAAGGACGAAATTTTCACTGTTTCTTATTTCATAGTTACTCATGTAGTTATACAGGTTCCACCTGGATAACCTGGCAATGGGTTCACAAAACTGACATATTTTCATACCGTTTTCATACACCTCAGCATTATTGGGGTACAATAAACATTTCGGACACTGTACCTGTTTGTCTGGCGAGACGCACACGAGTCTTGTGCCGATGTCAAGTTTGAAGCTCAAACTGGACTGTTAATTGTTGTGGAAGCTATGTTCCTCTGTAGCCTCCTGGAGCCCCATTTGATCTTGGCACTCCAGGTCTTCTTGAGGGAGTGTGGAGTCGTGAGAGGGCAGTACCACCGGCAGAAGTTTACTAAAGCCCCTACATCTTGTAGCGTCGAGCTCCCTCACGGCTTTTGTTAGTGCCTGTGAGTGTGACTCGTGGTCTTGGCTCCCGAGCGGATTTGATGATACATTTATTAAGCAGGTAGTAATTTTAGCGAGTTCGGCGGTGGTCATGTCTTTGTAAGGAAGAAGTTTGAAGGCAGCGCTCATCAGCTAATGCTGGCGGGTGAAGTCGAGGAGCATGGTGCCTGACAAACTTTTGACAGAGTCGGTATTATTATCTGTATTATCATCACTATGACCGCTCTCCTCGATATTAATTTCGGTATTAATATCATCATTACGCCCGTTGTCCTAGGTATTAATTTCTGTATTACCATACAGAGTGGCATTAACGGAGCCAATATATGTGTCTGGCCTGAAAGACTCAACCTGGTCCTTATCGTTGTCCATATCTTTCGACACTGACCCTGAAGACTGGTCTCTCTCAGACTCCCCTCGGAAACAGCAGCACAAAACTCTCACAATTTTCTTAATCACTGATAAACACATTTTTGATGCGAGTAAATAAGTTTTAATTACCAAAATATATAGGTACAGTACAATCATCACATCTATAAATCTACTGCATAATTTAGTAAACTTAGAATGTAACGACTAAACTACACATCAGAAAGTTGAGAAAGGACAAAGCTTTGGTCCGTCCTGGACAATCATCGATTCTTATAATGTATTGATAATGAACATGACATTCTCAGCCACGTTATTGTCACTCATCGTCTGATAACTTACAATGTACTAACCTGTTTGTGGTGAATATTGTTTGGTGGTAGACAGCAGGAAGAATGTTGGAGAGAGTTGGGAGTAGTTGTTAGTGAGAGTTGTGGGGAGGTTGTTAGTGAGAGTTGTGGGGAGGTTGTTAGCGAGAGTTGTGGGGAGGTTGTTAGCGAGAGTTGTGGGGAGGTTGTTAGTGAGAGTTGTGGGGAGGTTGTTAGTGAGAGTTGTGGGGAGGTTGTTAGTGAGAGTTGTGGGGAGGTTGTTAGTGAGAGTTGTGGGGAGGTTGTTAGTGAGAGTTGTGGGGAGGTTGTTAGTGAGAGTTGTGGGGAGGTTGTTAGTGAGAGTTGTGGGGGGTTGTTAGTGAGAGTTGTGGGGAGGTTGTTAGTGAGAGTTGTGGGGAGGTTGTTAGGGAGAGTTGTGGGGAGGTTGTTAGTGAGAGTTGTGGGGAGGTTGTTAGTGAGAGTTGTGGGGGGTTGTTAGTGAGAGTTGTGGGGAGGTTGTTAGCGAGAGTTGTGGGGGAGGTTGTTAGTGAGAGTTGTGGGGAGGTTGTTAGCGAGAGTTGTGGGGAGGTTGTTAGCGAGAGTTGTGGGGAGGTTGTTAGTGAGAGTTGTGGGGAGGTTGTTAGCGAGAGTTGTGGGGAGGTTGTTAGCGAGAGTTGTGGGGAGGTTGTTAGTGAGAGTTGTGGGGAGGTTGTTAGCGAGAGTTGTGGGGAGGTTGTTAGCGAGAGTTGTGGGGAGGTTGTTAGCGAGAGTTGTGGGGAGGTTGTTAGCGAGAGTTGTGGGGAGGTTGTTAGCGAGAGTTGTGGGGAGGTTGTTAGCGAGAGTTGTGGGGGGGTTGTTAGCGAGAGTTGTGAAGAACTTGGTATATACTGTAATCATCTTGCATTACTCTCTCATAGGCTTCAGATACGACCAAACTGGCATCAACTATGACTTAACTAAGATGGAGGATAGAAATAGCCAAATCTTCTCTATTGTTTTGAGATGCATCTTATTGTCTCAATAAACTTACTTGAACTTGAATGACTTAAGATTTCGTCGTTACATGCAAGTCACATAAGTCACTCAGATATCTTATCATAGTTGTAAATGAATTATCTCCAATAGTCACTTACCTAGTGCATCGTTATGACAGATTTAGTGTACTCACCTAATTGTACTCACCTAATTGTGCTTGCGGGGGTTGAGCTTTGGTTCTTTGGTCCCGCCTCTCAACTGTCAATCAACTGGTGTATAGATTCCTGAGCCTATTGGGCTCTATCATATCTACATTTGAAACTGTTTATGGAGTCAGCCTCCACCACATCACTTCCTAGTGCATTCCATTTATTAACTACTCTGACACTGAAAAAATTCTTTTTAACGTCTCTGTAGCTCATATGGGTACTAAGCTTCCACCTGTGTCCCCTTGATCGTGTCCCACCCGTGCTGAAGAGTTTGTCTTTGTCCACCCTGTCATGTCCCCTGAGAATTTTGTAGGTGGTTATCATGTCTCCCCTTACTCTCCTGTTTTCCAGGGATGTGAGGTTCAGCTCCTTTAGCCTTTCCTTGTAACTCATTCCTCTCAGTTCCGGGACGAGCCTGGTGGCATACCGCTGAATCTTCTCTAGCTTTGTCTTGTGTTTAACTAGGAATGGACTCCAGGCTGGAGCTGCATACTCCAGGATTGGTCTTACACAAGTGGTATACAGGGTTCTGAAAAATTCCTTACACAAGTTTCTAAAAGCAGTTCTTATGTTGGCCAGTCTAGCATATGCCGCTGATGATATTCTTTTGATGTGCGCCTCTGGGGACAGGTTCCGTGTGGTATCAACCCCCAGATCTTTCTCTCTATTTGACTCTTGCAGGATTTCACCTCCCAGATGATACCTTGTGTTCAGCCTCCTGCTTCCTTCGCCTAATTTCATTACCTTACACTTTCCTGAGTTAAACTTTAGCAGCCATTTTCTAGACCATTCCTCCAGTTTATCCAGGTCATCCTGTAGTCTCTGTCTATCTTCATCCGTCTTGATTCTTCTCATACTTTTCGCGTCATCAGCAAACATAGAGAAGAATGAGTCTATACCCTCCGGAAGATCGTTTACATATATTAGAAACAGGATGGGTCCAAGTACTGAGCCCTGTGGGACTCCGCTGGTGACATCTCGCCACTCTGATGTCTCCTCTTTCACCGTTACTCGCTGTTTCCTCTTGCTTAAGTACTCCCTTATCCACCGGAGCTCCTTCCCTTTTACTCCTGCCTGATGCTCCAACTTTTTTAACAGCCTTTTATGGGGTACTGTGTCAAAGGCTTTCTGACAGTTCAGGAAAATGCAGTCGGCCCACCCTTCTCTTTCCTGCCTAATTTTTGTTGCCTGGTCATAAAATTCTATTAAACCTGTGAGGCATGATTTACCATCCCTGAACCCATGTTGGTGGTGCGTTGCAAAGTTATTTCTTTCCAGATGCTCTACGAGCCTTTTTCTCACGATCTTCTCCATCACCTAGCATGGTATACAAGTTAAGGAAAGTGGCCTGTAGTTCAGTGCCTCTTGCCTGTCACCCTTCTTGTATATTGGGACCACGTTAGCTGTCTTCCAACTTTCTGTTAAGTCTCCTGTTTCCAGTGACCTGTTATACATCATAGAGAGTGGCACACTTAGCGCTTCTGCACCTACACCTTTTGACTTCATCACTGGTGAGGTCAAATTCCTCCAAGGGTGCTTGGTTTGCCGCCTACTCATTTAGTGCAGGGGCTTCTTGTTCTATTGTGAAAACCTCCTGGAATCTCTCGAGTTCTTCTTGTGTATCTGTTCTCCCCTTTTCGCAGCTTCATCACTTGTTTCTTCACTGCTGTTTTCCTCCTGATGTGGCTGTGGAGCAGCTTTGGTTGGGTCTTGCCTTTACTCGCGATGTCATTTTCAATCTGCCTCTCTGCTTCCCTCCTCACTCTGAGGTACTCATTTCTGGCCCTCTGGTATCTCTCCCTGCTCTCCGGTGTTCTGTTATTTCTGTAGTTTCTCCATGTTCTTTCACTCAGTTGCTTTGCTACCTTGCATTCCTGGTTGAGCCATGGGTTTTTCTGTTTTTCGTTTTTTCTCCTTTTGGACGGGGATAAACCTGTCTGCAGCTTCCTGGCACTTCTGGGTGACAAAATCCATCATGACCTGCACATTCTTGTCTCTAAGTTCTGTTTCCCATGGTATTCCCCTGAGGAAGTTCATCATCTCGTCATATTTTCTTCTTCGGTAATTCAGTCATTTTCCCTCCGATCCCATCCTTGGATAGGTTATTCCTACCTCCACCAAGTACTCAAAGGTCAGTACACTGTGGTCACTCATTCCTATGGGGGCTTCAACTTTGACTTCCCTTATTTCTGACTCATTCAGGGTGAATATCAAGTCGAGTCTAGCTGGTTCATCATTGTCTCTCACTCTTGTGGGTTCCTTGACATGCTGGCTCAGAAAATTCCTTGTTGCCACTTCCAAGAGTTTAGCTCTCCACGTATCTGCACCTCCATGTGGGTCCCCATTATCCCAGTCTATCTTTCCATGGTTGAAATCGCCCATGATTAAGAGACTTGAGCCATTCCTGCAGGAAACTGAAGCTGCTCTCTCTATTATATTAATGGTTGCCATGTTGTTCCTATCAAACTCCTGTCTAGGTCTTCTGTCATTTAGGGGAGGGTTGTAAATGGCTGCCACTATTATCTTAGGTCCACCCATTGTTATAGTTCCTGTTATGTAATCTCTGAATCCGTCACAGCCCGGAATTTCCATCTCATCAAAACTCCAGTCCTTCCTTATCAGCAGGGCCACTCCTCCACCTCCTCGCCCTTCCCTCTCTTTCCTTACTATATAATAGTCCTTTGGAAACACAGCATCTGTTATGACTCCTGACAATTTTGTTTCCGTTAGTCCTATTACATCAGGGTTTTCTTCTTGCGCCCTTTCTGCCAGTTCACTTGCTTTATTGGTAATCCCATCAATGTTTGAGTACATTACCTTGAAGCTCACTTTCTTATATCCAATTTCACCCTCACTCCCTACAAGTGTAGGAAGTTGTTCCATGGTCATTGCTACTTGGGTAGGCTCATCCTCCTGTGAGGTAGTTGCTAGGAGTTCAGGGGAAGGTGGAGTGAGGGATGGAGGGCTTAGGTCTTCCTCAGGCCTGCTTGGGGCAGGAAGAAGTCCTGGGGTTGAGGGGGCAGGGATTGCTTGGGGAAAGGGCACGCCCTCCTGTGTGTAGTTGACAGGGGTTTGGGGGGAGGTGGAGTGGGGGATAGAGGGCTTTGGTCTTGTGTGTGTGCTGTGCACCTGTGTTGTACTCACCTAGTTGTGCATGCGGAGGTTGAGCTCTGGCTCTTTGGTCCCGCCTCTCAACCGTCAATCAACAGGTGTACAGTTTCCTGAGCCTATTGGGCTCTATCATATCTACACTTGAAACTGTGTATGGAGTCAGCCTCCACCACATCACTTCCTAATGCATTCCATTTGTCGACCACTCTGACACTAAAAAAGTTCTTTCTAATATCTCTGTGGCTCATTTGGGCACTCGGTTTCCACTTGTGTCCCCTAGTGCGTGTGCTCCTTATGTTAAATAGCCAGTCTTTATCTACCCTAGCAATTCCCTTAAGAATGTTGAATGTGGTGATCATGTCCCCCCTAACTCTTCTGTCTTCCAGGGAAGTGAGGTTTAATTCCCGTAGTCTCTCCTCGTAGCTCATATCTCTCAGCTCGGGTACTAGTCTGGTGACACACCTTTGAACCTTTATTATAACTCATATTATATATTACAGTATAATATAATTTATTGTATTATATATAATATAATTCTTTTATAAGAATATTATAACTCAGCCTAACGACAACTATCCTAAAATATATACATGTGTACACAATGCTATAAGGTAGGTTATATAGTTGCCGGGCCAAGTGTCCGGTGATTCAGGAACGATTCCAGATCCCTCGTCTTCAGCTGCCGTGATAACACGTCAATTATGGGGTGGAGAATTGATCAGTTCCTTGGACACTGCCGTTATGTGCCGTTGTAACGTGGCACCGTTCTTGTAGTATTAAGAACAAAAACTAAGGTACCTTAACGAAATCGAGACGCGGCTCTCTGTTGCACGTTGCTAATGGCGTCCCTAGTAGGAATGGCGTCTCCTTCTTCCCTGGCTGCGATGCGCATGCGCAGCCCGCTCAAAGTATTCTCGAGCTTAAAGTATTTTATTTTACTTGCAATTAATTGGGAAGGCAAGGACTGGTGACAAGTGCTTATGTCACTAAATAATGTATTAAGGTGCAATATATTTTTGCACAATGGAGGTCAGCTTATTAAGACTGCATTAAATAATATTATATAAATCGTTTTATACTATAATATTTTCCACTTTAATAATTAATACAACTAAATGAACGAGTTCAGTAAGCAATAATATGCTATGTAAATAAACACTGAAATAAACGATTATCCTTAGTAAAGGAACGTAATTAACTAAACTGTGTTTAGATGCAACTAAATGTGGAGAGATTCATGCTTTAGCCTGTAGCTACCTCCCTCCCGGCGTCATTAACACTGTGCGAAGAATTTGGCAAATATTGCCTCGCAATACAAACATTAATTTAGTTCTACAAATTAGTAGGATTAGTAATTACTATGGTTAATACAATAATGATGTATTGTAATACAAGAAATGATGTATTAGTGTTGGAAATTTCCAACAAGTTTGTTTTTATGCTGTTTTGCCATTATTACTAGGCATTTCAAGTGCAAGGCGTGATCATTGATAAGGCTATTGAGTACGTGATGGCAGAATACAGTGAGGCCGAAAAGTACGTGGCCATGTCTGTGCTGGTTTTGTATGAATCTGTTTTGGTAGCGTGTGATAAGTCTCCCGGATCGCATGGAAGGGGTAAAAGAGTATCTTCTCCTGTGGGTGATGAGCAGTGTTTGTTGAAGCCGCCGCATGTGTGACTGTCTTGTATGAGGTGTAGTTGGGTGTCAATGTCCCTTGGACGTCTTGCCATCATATGTAAATGTTAGGTCTGTCTCTTGCACGCTCTGTGAATGCTGCCTAGTCAGCTCTGCTGTATGGTAAACGTGGGAGCCCTTGAATGAGGATAGAATTAGGATACAGAGTGACAGGAATATGGTCCGAACCTATGAAGGGGTCGGGAGCTGTGTGATGTAGGTAGACTTTTTCCACCTTAGGAAAAGTCCTAAGGTGGGTCAGAGATTTGTTATTATTAACATCTTTATTGACAAAATTAAATTACAATTTTGCCTAATCTGAGAAGTTCAATTAAATCTTATTAGAGTGAGGATAATGTTGGTATTCACTGTCACACAGGACAGAGGATCATATACAAGACAATTGATCTGAACTGTAGGTTGAAGCCCATGTATCATGGTTACAATCAATGTTTCAATGTACGAATATGTAAATACAACTTTCTGTTGGTCACTGCCACATAAGGGCAGGGATGGGTTCATAAGAGATGCAGCTTAAGATTAGTATAAATAAAATTTTTCTTATTTCTTTCAAATGGACAAACGAATTTTGGATAAATTAAACAAATCCACAAGGGCCGTGACGAGGATTTGAACCTGCGTCCGGGAGCATCCCAGACACTGCCTTAATCGACTGAGCTACGACAGGGTAAAAAGAGTTGAAACCGAAGTTCTACTGAACTTACTGGATCCCACAGCCTCTCCGAGGCACAAACCAGGATTTTACACAACTCCCTCCTGCACTCGAGCTATGTCAATAGGCAGTTTGGATAAATTGTTAGGATGTCGTCCAGTACCCCAGATTCAATGAAACAATAACGCATTTGGTGGTGCAATAGACCAGGAGGTCTAAAATCTTTTACGGTTTCACATTCAACAATATAGTGGTCTAGTGAATGCATAAAATGTTTATCACAGAGTTTACAATCTGAACATTTGGGTAGTGGCTCAGCCTCACTAACCTGCCAGATGTTCCTATCGCCAAGGTGAATTCACGTAATGACTACATCACATTGCCTGGTCTGGCTATTGTGCTGATCATACCTATTATCACAAAAGTTGTTATAGCTTTTAATACTGCAGCTTTCAGGTCTCTAGTCATGTCTTAGTTCTTCTAAACATGAAGTAATTTCTTTAATTTCAATGTTTCTAATAATTTCATTAGATAATGCAAAGTCATAATCAGTGTTTTCTTTCCTGCGATCCTTATTGGCCAACTGATATACAAAGTCTTGTTTTCCAACTCTATCATGGGATGTGATCCACACAACTTTTATACAATGGTTATTATCATTGGCAAAATTACTTTCCATTTAATATTACAAGCGTAAATTGTAATGGGTTATTTAAGGACTCCAGAGCACTTTTAGTCAAAATATCACTCCACCCCATGGAGCTTAACGTACTCAGTGGCTAGATAAATACCCAATAGCTCAGTATGTCGTGCTTTCCCAGTCGTTCAATCTCTGTGTACTAGACATGATCATTTCATTCCCTTTATATACTGCACATGCACACCCTGTTCTACCAGTGCCTAGGCAGTTGCACAGATCCATCAGCAAAGACAAAGGATTCAGTTAGTTTGAGATTTTGAAGATGACTGTCAATAGTTTCTAGTGTTATACATCTCATAGTTTGTGTTATACATTTGTTTTACACTGATGGGTGTATAATGTATAGAGACCTGCATATCTTTCCTAGGGGGATAGAGTGAACAGCTTTAGACTAAGAGACATTCAGTTTCATAAGGTTATTGGCACAACAACTGAGCCAATCACTGTAAGGAACTTTTTGTGCGGACTGATTGAACAGTCAGAATTTTTTAGAATGTATCTCAATTTAATTTGAATAGAGTTGGGGGACCATTATTTTTCAAATTTTGGCACAAAACATAGCTTTAAGTTGAACTATTCTCTCATAAATAGAAGGTAAATCTTAGTTCCGTTCTCATGTTAACAATTCTGACAGTTCTAGGACAACCCTGGATGATGCACATGGCATTTTTTGTACTCATCTAGGCCTTGTAGTTGTTTAGGTGTCAAATTAAGAAGATGCAAGGCATAATAATCAACAACAGATCGGATAAAGGCAATATAAAAACTACGAGCATATCTTATGTAATGCCAAATTCTTTGCTCACAAGAGTTTTGAGAGTTTAAGACGCTCAACAAGTTTTTGCGAAGGTTGCTGAGAGATTTGTATCAGTAACCTCGATTCCAAAATATCTATAAGACTCAAAAGTCTCTACGGAACTCTATTGATAGTATAGATAACATGAAAAGAATGGGAAAAAAGAGCTCTTGTGTTGTCAACAGAGATTGAGGCACATTCTACTACTGTCTTGGAAAATACATGAAGTAACGTTTGTAGTCTTAGTTTACTGTTTTTAATAATACAAATATCATCAGCATAACATATAACAGTTTCAGTAGATTGCACAGGCATGTCATGGATAAGTTTGAGCATAAGTATATTAAAGAGCATAGGGCTTAGGACACAACCTTGAGGTGTGCCNGAGAGTGTTGAACAGTTGGTAGTGAGAGTTGTGAACAGTGGTAGTGAGAGTTGTGAACAGTTGGTAGTGAGAGTTGTGAAACAGTTGGTAGTGAGAGTTGTGAACAGTTGGTAGTGAGTGTTGTGAACAGTTGGTAGTGAGTGTTGTGAACAGTTGGTAGTGAGTGTTGTGAACAGTTGGTAGTGAGTGTTGTGAACAGTTGGTAGTGAGTGTTGTGAACAGTTGGTAGTGAGGTTGTGAACAGTTGGTAGTGGGAGTGTTGTGAACAGTTGGTAGTGAGTGTTGTGAACAGTTGGTAGTGAGTGTTGTGAACAGTTGGTAGTGAGTGTTGTGAACAGTTGGTAGTGAGTGTTGTGAACAGTTGGTAGTGAGTGTTGTGAACAGTTGGTAGTGAGTGTTGTGAACAGTTGGTAGTGAGTGTTGTGAACAGTTGGTAGTGAGTGTGTGAACAGTTGGTAGTGAGTGAGTTGTGAACAGTTGGTAGTGAGTGTTGTGAACAGTTTGGTAGTGAGAGTTGTGAACAGTTGGTAGTGAGTGTGTGAACAGTTGGTAGTGAGAGTTGTGAACAGTGGTAGTGAGTGTTGTGAACAGTTGGTAGTGAGTGTTGTGAACAGTTGGTAGTGAGAGTTGTGAACAGTTGGTAGTGAGTGTTGTGAACAGTTGGTAGTGAGTGTTGTGAACAGTTGGTAGTGAGTGTTGTGAACAGTTGGTAGTGAGTGTTGTGAACAGTTGGTAGTGAGTGTTGTGAACAGTTGGTAGTGAGAGTTGTGAACAGTTGGTAGTGAGAGTTGTGAACAGTTGGTAGTGAGTGTTTGAACAGTTGGTAGTGAGAGTTGTGAACAGTTGGTAGTGAGAGTTGTGAACAGTTGGTAGTGAGTGTTGTGAACAGTTGGTAGTGAGAGTTGTGAACAGTTGGTAGTGAGTGTTGTGAACAGTTGGTAGTGAGTGTTGTAACAGTTGGTAGTGAGAGTGTGAACAGTTGGTAGTGAGAGTTGTGAACAGTTGGTAGTGAGTGTTGTGAACAGTTGGTAGTGAGAGTTGTGAACAGTTGGTAGTGAGGTTGTGAACAGTTGGTAGTGAGATTGTGAACAGTTGGTAGTGAGTGTTGTGAACAGTTGGTAGTGAGAGTGTTAACAGTTGGTAGTGAGTGTTGTGAACAGTTGGTAGTGAGAGTTGTGAACAGTTGGGTAGTGAGTGTTGTGAACAGTTGGTAGTGAGTGTTGTGAACAGTTGGTAGTGAGTGTTGTGAACAGTTGGTAGTGAGAGTTGTGAACAGTTGGTAGTGAGTGTTGTGAACAGTTGGTAGTGAGAGTTGTGAACAGTTGGTAGTGAGTGTTGTGAACAGTTGGTAGTGAGAGTTGTGAACAGTTGGTAGTGAGTGTTGTGAACAGTTGGTAGTGAGAGTTGTGAACAGTTGGTAGTGAGAGTTGTGAACAGTTGGTAGTGAGTGTTGTGAACAGTTGGTAGTGAGTGTGTGAACAGTTGGTAGTGAGAGTTGTGAACAGTTGGTAGTGAGAGTTGTGAACAGTTGGTAGTGAGAGTTGTGAACAGTTGGTAGTGAGTGTTGTGAACAGTTGGTAGTGAGTGTGTGAACAGTTGGTAGTGAGTGTTGTGAACAGTGGTAGTGAGTGTTGTGAACAGTTGGTAGTGAGTGTTGTGAACAGTTGGTAGTGAGTGTTGTGAACAGTGGTAGTGAGTGTTGTGAACAGTTGGTAGTGAGTGTTGTGAACAGTTGGTAGTGAGTGTTGTGAACAGTTGGTAGTGAGTGTTGTGAACAGTTGGTAGTGAGTGTTGTGAACAGTTGGTAGTGAGTGTTGTGAACAGTTGGTAGTGAGTGTTGTGAACAGTTGGTAGTGAGTGTTGTGAACAGTTGGTAGTGAGTGTTGTGAACAGTTGGTAGTGAGTGTTGTGAACAGTGGTAGTGAGAGTTGTGAACAGTTGGTAGTGAGTGTTGTGAACAGTTGGTAGTGAGTGTTGTGAACAGTTGGTAGTGAGAGTTGTTAACAGTTGGTAGTGAGTGTTGTGAACAGTTGGTAGTGAGTGTTGTGAACAGTTGGTAGTGAGTGTTGTGAACAGTTGGTAGTGAGAGTTGTGAACAGTTGGTAGTGAGAGTTGTGAACAGTTGGTAGTGAGTGTTGTGAACAGTGGTAGTGAGTGTTGTGAACAGTTGGTAGTGAGAGTTGTGAACAGTTGGTAGTGAGAGTTGTGAACAGTTGGTAGTGAGTGTTGTGAACAGTTGGTAGTGAGAGTTGTTGAACAGTTGGTAGTGAGTGTTGTGAACAGTTGGTAGTGAGTGTTGTGAACAGTTGGTAGTGAGAGTTGTGAACAGTTGGTAGTGAGTTTGTGAACAGTTGGTAGTGAGTGTTGTGAACAGTTGGTAGTGAGAGTTGTGAACAGTTGGTAGTGAGTGTTGTGAACAGTTGGTAGTGAGAGTTGTGAACAGTTGGTAGTGAGTGTTGTGAACAGTTGGTAGTGAGAGTTGTTAACAGTTGGTAGTGAGTGTTGTGAACAGTTGGTAGTGAGAGTTGTGAACAGTTGGTAGTGAGTGTTGTGAACAGTTGGTAGTGAGTTGTGAACAGTTGGTAGTGAGAGTTGTGAACAGTTGGTAGTGAGTGTTGTGAACAGTTGGTAGTGAGAGTGTGAACAGTTGGTAGTGAGTGTTGTGAACAGTTGGTAGTGAGAGTTGTGAACAGTTGGTAGTGAGTGTTGTGAACAGTTGGTAGTGAGAGTTGTGAACAGTTGGTAGTGAGTGTGTGAACAGTTGGTAGTGAGTGTTGTGAACAGTTGGTAGTGAGTGTTGTGAACAGTTGGTAGTGAGAGTTGTGAACAGTTGGTAGTGAGAGTTGTGAACAGTTGGTAGTGAGAGTGTGAACAGTTGGTAGTGAGTGTTGTGAACAGTTGGTAGTGAGAGTTGTAACAGTGGTAGTGAGTGTTGTGAACAGTTGGTAGTGAGAGTTGTGAACAGTTGGTAGTGAGTGTTGTGAACAGTTGGTAGTGAGAGTTGTTAACAGTTGGTAGTGAGTGTTGTGAACAGTTGGTAGTGAGTGTTGTGAACAGTTGGTAGTGAGAGTTGTGAACAGTTGGTAGTGAGTGTTGTGAACAGTTGGTAGTGAGAGTTTAACAGTTAGTTGGTAGTGAGTGTTGTGAACAGTTGGTAGTGAGAGTTGTGAACAGTTGGTAGTGAGTGTGTGAACAGTTGGTAGTGAGAGTTGTGAACAGTTGTAGTGAGGTTGTGAACAGTTGGTAGTGAGTGTTGTGAACAGTTGGTAGTGAGTGTTGTGAACAGTTGGTAGTAGTGAGTGTTGTGAACAGTTGGTAGTGAGTGTTGTGAACAGTGGTAGTGAGTGTTGTGAACAGTTGGTAGTGAGTGTTGTGAACAGTTGGTAGTGAGGTTGTGAACAGTTGGTAGTGAGTGTTGTGAACAGTTGGTAGTGAGTGTTGTGAACAGTTGGTAGTGAGGTTGTGAACAGTTGGTAGTGAGTGTTGTGAACAGTTGGTAGTGAGTGTTGTGAACAGTTGGTAGTGAGAGTTGTGAACAGTTGGTAGTGAGTGTTGTGAACAGTTGGTAGTGAGTGTTGTGAACAGTTGGTAGTGAGAGTTGTGAACAGTTGGTAGTGAGTGTTGTGAACAGTTGGTAGTGAGTGTTGTGAACAGTTGGTAGTGAGAGTTGTGAACAGTTGGTAGTGAGTGTTGTGAACAGTTGGTAGTGAGTGTTGTGAACAGTTGGTAGTGAGTGTTGTGAACAGTTGGTAGTGAGAGTTGTGAACAGTTGGTAGAGAGTTGTGTGAACAGTTGGTAGTGAGTGTTGTGAACAGTTGGTAGTGAGTGTTGTGAACAGTTGGTAGTGAGAGTTGTGAACAGTTGGTAGTGAGATTGTGAACAGTTGGTAGTGAGAGTTGTGAACAGTTGGTAGTGAGAGTTGTGAACAGTTGGTAGTGAGAGTTGTTTGAACAGTTGGTAGTGAGAGTTGTGAACAGTTGGTAGTGAGTGTTGTGAACAGTTGGTAGTGAGTGTTGTGAACAGTTGGTAGTGAGTGTGTGAACAGTTGGTAGTGAGTGTTGTGAACAGTTGGTAGTGAGTGTTGTGAACAGTTGGTAGTGAGTGTTGTGAACAGTTGGTAGTGAGTGTTGTGAACAGTTGGTAGTGAGTGTTGTGAACAGTTGGTAGTGAGTGTGTGAACAGTTGGTAGTGAGAGTGTTGTGAACAGTTGGTAGTGAGTGTTGTGAACAGTTGGTAGTGAGTGTTGTGAACAGTTGGTAGTGAGAGTTGTTAACAGTTGGTAGTGAGTGTTGTGAACAGTTGGTAGTGAGTGTTGTGAACAGTTGGTAGTGAGAGTTGTTGAACAGTTGGTAGTGAGTGTTGTGAACAGTTGGTAGTGAGTGTGTGAACAGTTGGTAGTGAGTGTTGTGAACAGTTGGTAGTGAGTGTTGTGAACAGTTGGTAGTGAGGTTGTGAACAGTTGGTAGTGAGTGTTGTGAACAGTTGGTAGTGAGTGTTGTGAACAGTTGGTAGTGAGTGTTGTGAACAGTTGGTAGTGAGAGTTGTGAACAGTTGGTAGTGAGAGTTGTGAACAGTTGGTAGTGAGTGTGAACAGTTGGTAGTGAGTGTTGTGAACAGTTGGTAGTGAGAGTTGTGAACAGTTGGTAGTGAGTGTTGAACAGTTGGTAGTGAGAGTTGTGAACAGTTGGTAGTGAGTGTTGTGAACAGTTGGTAGTGAGAGTTGTGAACAGTTGGTAGTGAGTGTTGTGAACAGTTGGTAGTGAGAGTTGTGAACAGTTGGTAGTGAGTGTTGTGAACAGTTGGTAGTGAGAGTTGTTAACAGTTGGTAGTGAGAGTTGTGAACAGTTGGTAGTGAGAGTTGTGAACAGTTGGTAGTGAGAGTTGTGAACAGTTGGTAGTGAGTGTTGTGAACAGTTGGTAGTGAGAGTTGTTAACAGTTGGTAGTGAGTGTTGTGAACAGTTGGTAGTGAGAGTTGTGAACAGTTGGTAGTGAGTGTTGTGAACAGTTGGTAGTGAGAGTTGTGAACAGTTGGTAGTGAGTGTTGTGAACAGTTGGTAGTGAGTGTTTGAACAGTTGGTAGTGAGTGTTGTTAACAGTTGGTAGTGAGTTTGTGAACAGTTGGTAGTGAGTGTTGTGAACAGTTGGTAGTGAGTGTTGTGAACAGTTGGTAGTGAGTGTTGTGAACAGTTGGTAGTGAGTGTTGTGAACAGTTGGTAGTGAGAGTTGTGAACAGTTGGTAGTGAGTGTTGTGAACAGTTGGTAGTGAGAGTTGTGAACAGTTGGTAGTGAGTGTGTGAACAGTTGGTAGTGAGAGTTGTGAACAGTTGGTAGTGAGTGTGTGAACAGTTGGTAGTGAGAGTTGGTAACAGTTGGTAGTGAGTGTTGTGAACAGTTGGTAGTGGAGTGTGTGAACAGTTGGTAGTGAGTGTTGTGAACAGTTGGTAGTGAGAGTTGTGAACAGTTGGTAGTGAGTGTTGTGAACAGTTGGTAGTGAGAGTTGTGAACAGTTGGTAGTGAGGTTGTGAACAGTTGGTAGTGAGAGTTGTGAACAGTTGGTAGTGAGTGTTGTGAACAGTTGGTAGTGAGAGTTGTTGAACAGTTGGTAGTGAGTTGTGAACAGTTGGTAGTGAGTGTGTGAACAGTTGGTAGTGAGAGTTGTAACAGTTGGTAGTGTGAGTGTGTGAACAGTTGGTAGTGAGTGTTGTGAACAGTTGGTAGTGAGTGTTGTGAACAGTTGGTAGTGAGTGTTGTGAACAGTTGGTAGTGAGTGTTGTGAACAGTTGGTAGTGAGAGTTGTGAACAGTTGGTAGTGAGTGTTGTGAACAGTTGGTAGTGAGAGTTGTGAACAGTTGGTAGTGAGTGTTGTGAACAGTTGGTAGTGAGAGTTGTGAACAGTTGGTAGTAGAGAGTTGTGAACAGTTGGTAGTGAGTGTTGTGAACAGTTGGTAGTGAGAGTTGTGAACAGTTGGTAGTGAGTGTTGTGAACAGTTGGTAGTGAGTTGTTGAACAGTTGGTAGTGAGTGTTGTGAACAGTTGGTAGTGAGAGAGTTGTGAACAGTTGGTAGTGAGTGTTGTGAACAGTTGGTAGTGAGAGTTGTGAACAGTTGGTAGTGAGAGTTGTGAACAGTTGGTAGTGAGTGTTGTGAACAGTTGGTAGTGAGTGTTGTGAACAGTTGGTAGTGAGAGTTGTGAACAGTTGGTAGTGAGAGTTGTGAACAGTTGGTAGTGAGAGTTGTGAACAGTTGGTAGTGAGTGTTGTGAACAGTTGGTAGTGAGTGTTGTGAACAGTTGGTAGTGAGTGTTGTGAACAGTTGGTAGTGAGTGTTGTGAACAGTTGGTAGTGAGTGTGTGAACAGTTGGTAGTGAGTGTTGTGAACAGTTGGTAGTGAGTGTTGTGAACAGTTGGTAGTGAGTGTTGTGAACAGTTGGTAGTGAGTGTGTGAACAGTTGGTAGTGAGTGTGTGAACAGTTGGTAGTGAGTGTTGTGAACAGTTGGTAGTGAGTGTTGTGAACAGTTGGTAGTGAGTGTTGTGAACAGTTGGTAGTGAGTGTTGTGAACAGTTGGTAGTGAGTGTTGTGAACAGTTGGTAGTGAGAGTTGTGAACAGTTGGTAGTGAGTGTTGTGAACAGTTGGTAGTGAGTGTTGTGAACAGTTGGTAGTGAGTGTTGTGAACAGTTGGTAGTGAGTGTTGTGAACAGTTGGTAGGAGTGAGTGTTGTGAACAGTTGGTAGTGAGTGTTGTGAACAGTTGGTAGTGAGTGTTGTGAACAGTTGGTAGTGAGAGTTGTGAACAGTTGGTAGTGAGTGTTGTGAACAGTTGGTAGTGAGTGTTGTGAACAGTTGGTAGTGAGAGTTGTTAACAGTTGGTAGTGAGTGTTGTGAACAGTTGGTAGTGAGTGTTGTGAACAGTTGGTAGTGAGAGTTGTGAACAGTTGGTAGTGAGAGTTGTGAACAGTTGGTAGTGAGTGTTGTGAACAGTTGGTAGTGAGTGTTGTGAACAGTTGGTAGTGAGAGTTGTGAACAGTGGTAGTGAGTGTTGTGAACAGGTAGTGAGAGTTGTGAACAGTTGGTAGTGAGTGTTGTGAACAGTTGGTAGTGAGTGTTGTGAACAGTTGGTAGTGAGTGTTGTGAACAGTTGGTAGTGAGTGTTGTGAACAGTTGGTAGTGAGAGTTGTGAAACAGTTGGTAGTGAGAGTTGTGAACAGTTGGTAGTGAGTGTTGTGAACAGTTGGTAGTGAGAGTTGTGAACAGTTGGTAGTGAGAGTTGTTAACAGTTGGTAGTGAGAGTTGTGAACAGTTGGTAGTGAGTGTTGTGAACAGTTGGTAGTGAGTGTTGTGAACAGTTGGTAGTGAGTGTTGTGAACAGTTGGTAGTGAGAGTTGTGAACAGTTGGTAGTGAGTGTTGTGAACAGTTGGTAGTGAGTGTTGTGAACAGTTGGTAGTGAGTGTTGTGAACAGTTGGTAGTGAGTTTGTGAACAGTTGGTAGTGAGTGTTGTGAACAGTTGGTAGTGAGTGTTGTGAACAGTTGGTAGTGAGTGTGTGAACAGTTGGTAGTGAGTGTTGTGAACAGTTGGTAGTGAGAGTTGTGAACAGTTGGTAGTGAGTGTTGTGAACAGTTGGTAGTGAGTTGTGAACAGTTGGTAGTGAGAGTTGTGAACAGTTGGTAGTGAGTGTTGTGAACAGTTGGTAGTGAGAGTGTTGTGAACAGTTGGTAGTGAGAGTTGTGAACAGTTGGTAGTGAGAGTTGTGAACAGTTGGTAGTGAGAGTTGTGAACAGTTGGTAGTGAGTGTGTGAACAGTTGGTAGTGAGAGTTGTGAACAGTTGGTAGTGAGTGTTGTGAACAGTTGGTAGTGAGAGTTGTGAACAGTTGGTAGTGAGAGTTGTGAACAGTTGGTAGTGAGTGTTGTGAACAGTTGGTAGTGAGTGTTGTGAACAGTTGGTAGTGAGTGTTGTGAACAGTGGTGGTAGTGAGAGTTGTGAACAGTTGGTAGTGAGGTTGTGAACAGTTGGTAGTGAGTGTTGTGAACAGTTGGTAGTGAGTGTTGTGAACAGTTGGTAGTGAGAGTTGTGAACAGTTGGTAGTGAGAGTTGTGAACAGTTGGTAGTGAGTGTTGTGAACAGTTGGTAGTGAGTGTTGTGAACAGTTGGTAGTGTGTTGTGAACAGTTGGTAGTGAGAGTTGTGAACAGTGGTAGTGAGTGTGTGAACAGTTGGTAGTGAGTGTTGTGAACAGTTGGTAGTGAGTGTGTGAACAGTTGGTAGTGAGTGTTGTGAACAGTTGGTAGTGAGTGTTGTGAACAGTGGTAGTGAGTGTTGTGAACAGTTGGTAGTGAGTGTTGTGAACAGTTGGTAGTGAGAGTTGTGAACAGTTGGTAGTGAGTGTTGTGAACAGTTGGTAGTGAGTGTTGTGAACAGTTGGTAGTGAGAGTTGTAACAGTTGGTAGTGAGTGTTGTGAACAGTTGGTAGTGAGTGTTGTGAACAGTTGGTAGTGAGAGTTGTGAACAGTTGGTAGTGAGAGTTGTGAACAGTTGGTAGTGAGTGTTGTGAACAGTTGGTAGTGAGTGTTGTGAACAGTTGGTAGTGAGAGTTGTGAACAGTTGGTAGTGAGAGTTGTGAACAGTTGGTAGTGAGAGTTGTGAACAGTTGGTAGTGAGAGTTGTGAACAGTTGGTAGTGAGTGTTGTGAACAGTTGGTAGTGAGGTTGTGAACAGTTGGTAGTGAGAGTTGTGAACAGTTGGTAGTGAGGTTGTGAACAGTTGGTAGTGAGAGTTGTGAACAGTTGGTAGTGAGTGTTGTGAACAGTTGGTAGTGAGAGTTGTGAACAGTTGGTAGTGAGAGTTGTAACAGTTGGTAGTGAGAGTTGTGAACAGTTGGTAGTGAGTGTTGTGAACAGTTGGTAGTAGTGAGTTGTGAACAGTTGGTAGTGAGTGTTGTGAACAGTTGGTAGTGAGAGTTGTGAACAGTTGGTAGTGAGTGTTGTGAACAGTTGGTAGTGAGTGTTGTGAACAGTTGGTAGTGAGTGTTGTGAACAGTTGGTAGTGAGTGTTGTGAACAGTTGGTAGTGAGTGTTGTGAACAGTTGGTAGTGAGTGTTGTGAACAGTTGGTAGTGAGAGTTGTAACAGTTGGTAGGTTTGGGGGTGAGTGTTTGAACAGTTGGTAGTGAGAGTTGTGAACAGTTGGTAGTGAGTGTTGTGAACAGTTGGTAGTGAGTGTTGTGAACAGTTGGTAGTGAGTGTTGTGAACAGTTGGTAGTGAGTGTTGTGAACAGTTGGTAGTGAGTGTTGTGAACAGTTGGTAGTGAGAGTTGTGAACAGTTGGTAGTGAGGTTGTGAACAGTTGGTAGTGAGTGTGTGAACAGTTGGTAGTGAGAGTTGTGAACAGTTGGTAGTGAGTGTTGTGAACAGTTGGTAGTGAGTGTTGTGAACAGTTGGTAGTGAGAGTTGTGAACAGTTGGTAGTGAGAGTTGTGAACAGGTTGGTAGGAGTGTTGTGAACAGTTGGTAGTGAGAGTTGTGAACAGTTGGTAGTGAGTGTTGTGAACAGTTGGTAGTGAGTGTTGTGAACAGTTGGTAGTGAGAGTTGTGAACAGTTGGTAGGAGAGTTGTGAACAGTTGGTAGTGAGAGTTGTGAACAGTTGGTAGTGAGAGTTGTGAACAGTTGGTAGTGAGAGTTGTGAACAGTTGGTAGTGAGAGTTGTAACAGTTTGGTAGTGAGAGTTGTGAACAGTTGGTAGTGAGAGTTGTGAACAGTTGGTAGTGAGAGTTGTGAACAGTTGGTAGTGAGAGTTGTGAACAGTTGGTAGTGAGAGTTGTGAACAGTTGGTAGTGAGAGTTGTGAACAGTTGGTAGTGAGAGTTGAACAGTTGGTAGTGAGAGTTGTGAACAGTTGGTAGTGAGTGTTGTGAACAGTTGGTAGTGAGAGTTGTGAACAGTTGGTAGTGAGTGTTGTGAACAGTTGGTAGTGAGAGTTGTGAACAGTTGGTAGTGAGTGTTGTGAACAGTTGGTAGTGAGAGTTGTGAACAGTTGGTAGTGAGAGTTGTGAACAGTTGGTAGTGAGAGTTGTGAACAGTGGTAGTGAGTGTTGTGAACAGTTGGTAGTGAGAGTTGTTAACAGTTGGTAGTGAGAGTTGTGAACAGTTGGTAGTGAGAGTTGTGAACAGTTGGTAGTGAGTGTTAACAGTTGGTAGTGAGAGTTGTGAACAGTTGGTAGTGAGAGTTGTGAACAGTTGGTAGTGAGAGTTGTGAACAGTTGGTAGTGAGTGTTGTGAACAGTTGGTAGTGAGAGTTGTGAACAGTTGGTAGTGAGTGTTGTGAACAGTTGGTAGTGAGAGTGTGAACAGTTGGTAGTGAGGTTGTGAACAGTTGGTAGTGAGAGTTGTGAACAGTTGGTAGTGAGTGTTGTGAACAGTTGGTAGTGAGAGTTGTGAACAGTTGGTAGTGAGTGTTGTGAACTTGGTAGTGAGAGTTGTGACAGTTGGTAGTGAGTGTTGTGAACAGTGGTAGTGAGAGTTGTTAACAGTTGGTAGTGAGAGTGTGTGAACAGTTGGTAGTGAGAGTTGTGAACAGTTGGTAGTGAGTGTTGTGAACAGTTGGTAGTGAGAGTTGTGAACAGTTGGTAGTGAGAGTTGTGAACAGTTGGTAGTGAGAGTTGTGAACAGTTGGTAGTGAGAGTTGTGAACAGTTGGTAGTGAGAGTTGTGAACAGTTGGTAGTGAGAGTTGTAACAGTTGGTAGGAGAGTTTGTGAACAGTTGGTAGTGAGAGGTGAACAGTTGGTAGTGAGTGTTGTGAACAGTTGGTAGTGAGAGTTGTGAACAGTGGTAGTAGTGAGTTTGTGAACAGTTGGTAGTGAGTGTTGTGAACAGTTGGTAGTGAGTGTGTGAACAGTTGGTAGTGAGTGTGTGAACAGTTGGTAGTGAGTGTTGTGAACAGTTGGTAGTGAGTGTGTGAACAGTTGGTAGTGAGTGTTGTGAACAGTTGGTAGTGAGTGTTGTGAACAGTGGTAGTGAGTGTTGTGAACAGTTGGTAGTGAGTGTTGTGAACAGTTGGTAGTGAGGTGTTGTGAACAGTTGGTAGTGGAGTGTTGTTGAACAGTTGGTAGGTGAGTGTGTAACAGTTGGTAGTGAGTGTTGTGAACAGTGGTAGTGAGAGTTGTGAACAGTTGGTAGTGAGTGTGTGAACAGTTGGTAGTGAGAGTTGTGAACAGTTGGTAGTGAGTGTTGTGAACAGTTGGTAGTGAGAGTTGTGAACAGTTGGTAGTGAGAGTTGTGAACAGTTGGTAGTGAGTGTTGTGAACAGTTGGTAGTGAGAGTTGTGAACAGTTGGTAGTGAGTGTTGTGAACAGTGGTAGTGAGTGTTGTGAACAGTTGGTAGTGAGTGTTGTGAACAGTGGTAGTGAGAGTTGTGAACAGTTGGTAGTGAGTGTTGTGAACAGTTGGTAGTGAGTGTTGTGAACAGTTGGTAGTGAGTGTTGTGAACAGTTGGTAGTGAGAGTTGTGAACAGTTGGTAGTGAGTGTTGTGAACAGTTGGTAGTGAGAGTTGTTAACAGTTGGTAGTGAGTGTTGTGAACAGTTGGTAGTGAGTGTTGTGAACAGTTGGTAGTGAGAGTTGTGAACAGTTGGTAGTGAGTGTTGTGAACAGTTGGTAGTGAGTGTGTGAACAGTTGGTAGTGAGTGTTGTGAACAGTTGGTAGTGAGTGTTGTGAACAGTTGGTAGTGAGAGTGTGAAACAGTTGGTAGTGAGTGTTGTGACAGTTGGTAGTGAGAGTTGTAACAGTTGGTAGTGAGTGTTGTGAACAGTTGGTAGTGAGTGTTGTGAACAGTTGGTAGTGAGTGTTGTGAACAGTTGGTAGTGAGGTGTGAACAGTTGGTAGTGAGGTTGTGAACAGTGGTAGTGAGAGTGTGAACAGTTGGTAGTGAGAGTTGTGAACAGTTGGT